>PVKH010035972.1:0-11660 GCA_004027955.1 Chaetophractus vellerosus
GCCCGCCCATGGCGGCTTGCCATTCTCAAGGCGGTCTGCCCGCTAGGAGAGGTCCCCGGGAACCGAACCCAGGGCCTCCCATGTGTTTTCCCAGCGAGCTCTTTATCCACTGAGCTATCTAGCCGGGCCCGCAATGAAATATTCTAAACCAGGTGATTTTGGCTGCAAAGCAGCTTCTGCTCTGTGATTTTTACCCAGCAATAATAATACTGTATTGCAATTATTTGTTTGCCTTTCTATATTCCCTAAATTGACTTATTAAATGTAAGGATTATCTTACTTTTAAATCTCTACTATTTAGTCAGTACCTGATAATAGTATTATCTTTAAAATATGCTCAATAAACGAGGAGAAAGAGGATAGCTTGTGGTAAGGAAGATGGTAAAGGATAGAAAGGAAGTATCACAGAAGTCAAGGGAAGAAGGAATTTTAAGAAGGTAAGGGTAGTACCATGTTAAAGGAAAATGAAAAATTAGAAAAAAATTTAGTATTTAGAGGTTGGTTTTTCTGTAACCTTGAGAAAGCAGTTACCATAGGGCAATATGGAAGTAAGCCAATATGCAATAGGTTAAGAGTAAGTGATAGCTAGGTTAAGGTCACAAGTTGTTTAAAGGGATTTAGAAATGAAGAAAGCTGAAAGAGGATGGCAATTTGAGTAGGCAGTAGAGTATAAAGTTCTTATAGTATAAAAAACTTAACCCTTTGTAACAGTTTGATATTGTTTATGAATTCCAAAAATAGATATTGGATTATGTTTGTAAAGTGGTCTGTTCCTCTGGGCATATTAGATTATATTGGATTCAAGGTTTCACTTTTACTTGATTAAATAATGATTAAGGCTTTGATTGGGCCACTTCAATAGGACGTTGAGTCGGTAGGCAGGGACTCAGAGAAACCACACTGCAGAGCAGGGAGGTTAGAGTTTTGACATTGGAACCTGGGAAGTAAACACACAGAGAAGCAGATACATGAGGAAGCAGAGAAGGCTCCACTAGACATGGCAGAGGCCCTGGGAAGAGAGACAAGCCGTTAGCTGAGAGTCTACAGCTGACCTTGTAGAGAGAGCAGAGCAGCTGAGCCCAGAAACGAGCCTCAGGAAGATAGGAACACAGGAAGCCTGAACCCTTGCAGATGTTGGCAGCCATCTTGCTCCAACACATGGCAAAAGACTTTGGTGAGGGAAGTAACTTATGCTTTATGGCCTGGTAACTGTAAGCTTCTACCCCGAATAAATATCCTTTAAAAAAGCCAACAGATTTCTGGTACTTTGCATCAGCATGCCGTTAGCTAAATAATACACCATATTTGCAGGCTAAAGGTTAAGATGTTGAAAGGAAACAGAAAGAATCACCAATGAGAAAGATGGAAAGAGGAAAAGATGGATGGAGAGAGAGGGACTAGCCCTGGAACAGAGAAAGGTCTTCTTTGTGAAAAGACAGTTTTATCTGTTCAGTAAAATAGAAGGCATTTGCTAGAAGAACAAGGTTTAGATTTGTCCTTCAAAATGAAGCATAAAACATGAAATAAGCCTTGGAGGAGCCAAAACAGAGATTAATACAAAACATGGCTGTCCACGTGCTAAGGAACTGTCTTAAGGGCTGCACTGTGAATTTCTCCCTGAATGCTAATCAACCCCAAAGTTTGAGAATTACTATCCTAGCAAACAATATCCCCATTATCTTAAGTGGCAAAATTCAAGACTGTAATAAATCTAATGCATATTTATTTTTAAATACTTTTCATTTTTAAAAAAACCTAATACTTTAGAAAAATGGTTTCATGAATATAATTTATGAATGTTGCCGAAAACAACATTACAACAATATAAATTATATTTTGCATTTATTCCAGTAAAATGATAATATATTTACCAAAGGGATAATTTCTATAATACTGACATCAATTCAAAGTATAGGGGGAAAAAAAAGATACCTTAATAATATTCTGAAGTACTTTCTCATTCACCACTGCTTTGTGACAGGCTGTTTTTTGGTACAAATCCACAACCACTTCTAAAGACCGTTCAGCAAATGGTACATAATTCAAGGCTACCCATTCTGCCTAGAAAGTAATATTTTCACATAGAGTTAAAAAAAAAAATAAGTAGGATTAAATGAAATCATATTGTTTTCAAAGAGAAAACTTCTTTGTCTTAAAGTTCAGGTCTTGGTTTTAGGTGAGATTATATTATATGCAAACTTTTCAGAGAGATATAAATTTCATGATAGAATATTTCCAGCCAGGCAAAAAATAAAACTATGAGAAAAAGCACATACAGCATTCTATCAAGAACTGGGAAAGATGTACTTTATTTGTTGCCAATAGGTTAGGACAATTTAGGAAATTTAACTCACCGGTGCAAATAGTTGGATCTATTGTGATTCCATTGTGTTGCAAGACAAATAGAATGAGAAAAGTTAATACATATTAAAACTATTTTTCGAATGATGTAAAATTATAATTTTTATGTTGAATGAATAAAATCAGCATGTGCATGCATTCAAAAATTTAATTTTCCCCTAAGCCAAAAAAAAAGTTAAAATTTGCCAACTATTGCCATAAAATTTTTTAAAATGTAAAATCCAACTAAATTTCACACCAGTAGTAGACAACTTATTCAGTACACAGAGATTTCTTCATCTTGCATTGCAGGTACCTATTTTAGATAAGATCAGGCCTGGGGATTTAGAAGCCATTCTGTAATAGGACAGGGCAGCCCGAAAAAATGGTACAAAGGAATTTATATTTTTCAAGAAAGATATATTGCAGAGTAATATGAAAGGTCCCACTTTTTGGAAAACCCTTGGAAAAAGGAAAATCCTCAACAGGGATAAAAGATATGCAGAAATGGTTTCCCAAATATATTTCTATTCAGCTTAAATTGTTCATAGACATATGAAAGTTTATTTATGAATGAAGAATTTCTGATTCTGAGATAATGTCCACTTTAAGTGGAAATGACTCTATTTATAAGCAATAAAATCTTACAGAGTAAATATAATTTGTAGTAAATTACCTGATTATATTTTGCATTTGCTATGTGCTTTGTTTCCAGCTGGCCATACTGTGGAGGTTTACAGGAAAATTCTACAAATGCAAGTAACTGGTCAAATATAGCTGGATACATTATTTGCATATTTTCTGGTCCTACACAGATGGCCTGTAAAAGCAAAATATGAACATTAGAAAACATAATCTGAATTTCTTCCTTACTGTATATGTATTTGTTTAACCAAAGAATCTTAAAGACTATCCTATTTTATATAAATATTGTACCATCTTTTATAAGCCCTAAAGAACATTTAAACTATTTTAAGCTATTACTGGATAAAGTGTAGGCTGAAATGTATTTATCAGCGCCCCCCCGAAAAAAAAGTTTAATAGAAAGTGTGATTTATTACTTAACCTAGTAGAAAAATGGCAGGTACTTAAAGAAAAGTCCCAGGCAGTCTGAGGTTCTACAATCTAATCATTTGTTTAGTAATACAGCCATTAAACCATTAAGAATGCTCATTGAAATGACATATGATTTCTATAACATGCCTAGAACACTGCATTCTAGTTGGGAAAAACAAGTCATATACGAAAATTAGCTTCTAAAAGAAATGTATAAATTATTTCACAAGACAGTACTCATTTAATGTCCAATGTATCTGAATATAAACTTGGTTTAGAAGAAAATTTAAATAGTTTAATATAATTTAATAAAATAGTATTTTAATAAATAGTAACTAGCTTCTCCAAATTTATTAGTTTAATTTGATAGAAACAAAATTTATATCCTGATATTACAGATTTTGATTACTTCAAATATGCAGAAAGTATTTAAAATAAATCTTGCCACAAATGCATTTTGTCCTCTTTTTTTATTTTCCTGTGTTCACTTATTCTTTGCAGGAAAAATAATTAAGGACATTATTTACAGAGTATTTGAAATATAGTTGTGTTTGACAAAACACAAAACATGATCGCTCTATGCTTTGGAAATCATTTGGGTACCCTCAACATACAATAAACCGAAATTCAAAGCATTTGAAAATTTTAAGGAATTTCTTTAAAAAGATGTAGACAACATTTGTATTTTTATGCTATCAATGGCTTTTTTTTTTTTTTTTTTTTTTTTTGAGGTACTGGGGCCAGGGATTGAACCCAGGACCTCATATGTGAGAAGCCAGTGCTCATCTACTCAAGTTGGTTTTTTCTTTTGCTTGTTTGTTTGTTTGTTTGTTTTTCAAGGAGGACCCCCTATGTGGGAAGCAGGCGCTCAACTACTTGAGCCACATCCACTCTCCTTCAATGGCTTTTTAATTTAACAGATAATAGTAAGTTTTATTTACCCTCAGAGAGAATATAGTTATTTAGTCATAACTAAAGTTTTAGACAAAACTGCCTTGAGCTATGTAGAGATAAAAAATAAGTAGATAAGGTGCCGCCTATACCTAAGAGTTAGATTATCATATAATTACAATGCAAAAAATGTAGAATAAAGACATATAGGGAAGCAGATGTGGCTCAGGCAACTGGGCTCTTGCCTACCACATGGGAGCTTGCTGGTTCGGATCCTGGTGCCTCCTAAAGAAGACAGCGAGCTGGCACGACGGGCAGGCACGTCAAGCTGATACAACAAGACATACAAGAAGAAAAAACATAGTGAGAGACACAACAAAGCAGAGAGCAGAGGTTCCCAGTGCTTCCTAAAGAAGATAGCGAGCTGGCACAATGGGCAGGCGTGGCAAGCTGATACAACAAGGGATACAAGAAGAAAAAAATTAATGAGAGACACCAACGAAGCAGGAGCAGAGGCTCCTGGTACTTCCTAAAGAAACAAGGAAGACAGACACAGCAAGTGCAAAACAACAAGGAGGTGGGGATAAATAAATAAATAAATAAGTCTTAAAAAAAAAAAAGACACACAACACCATCTCTTGATATTTGGTTATTTTTCTCAGAAATGGTGAAGGGAAAATCTTAGATGGTAACATTTATATAGTCGAAAAAGTTCTCTTTACTAGCTCTCTCTTTTTTTATTTTTAAGATTTATTTCTTCCCACCCCCTTGTTGTTTGTATTTGCTATGTCTGTTCACTGTGCGCTCATCTTCCTTTTAGGAGGCACCAGGAACCGAATCGAGGCCCTCACATGTGGGAGGGAGACGCCTAATAACTTGAACCACCTCTGCTCCCTGCTTTGTTTCTTCCGTTATGTTTTCCTCCTTGTTTCTCTTGTTGCATCATCTTGTTGTGTTGTGTCAGCATCTTGCTCATCTTCTTTACCAGGCACCAGGAACTGAACCTGGGCCCTCCCGTGTGGTAGGCAGGAGCTCAATCACTTGAGCCCATCTGCTTCCCCTAGCTATATCTAATAGTTTTATTTTCTACTTTCTTAACTTCTTGCTGGTTTTAACTCTTAGAAATAAACAAATAGTAGTTACTATGAAAAGAGAATGAATTACTCCAAGTGGATTTTTGAAAATTTGCAATGATCAAAAAAAGGAAAGAGCCTTGGGTGAATACATTAGAACTAAGTATCACAATTCTCTGGAAATATCTTAGCACTAACTAATGACTGACTATATATTTTGATTTTCAATGGCCATTTATAAAAAAGAAAACATATGATTAGTGTTCATAACAATTGATTTATAAAGAAATTTTGGGATCTTAAAATGCATACTACAGAACCCATATTTTCTTTACAATAACCGCAGCTAAGAAAGCTACCATTGGTGTCTCTTCAATATTCTGAAGTTTGTATAGCAGAAAAATCTACAGTATGAATCTGATAACAGATTTTTGTCCAAAAGTTCAGAATCAATAAGCAAACCAGGCAATAGTTCCTATTAGTTCTTGAAAAGTATGTATGTGAAGAAAAGAAATTGGATACGTAACTTCTGACAAAGTCCAAGGTTTCTCTTATTAACTTATTGAACAATAATTCAATCAGTGCCTATCATGTGCTAAGGACTTTGCTAGAGAAGTTGAAGACAATAAGAAGAGCTAACATTTAGTGAATGTTAAACTTGTGCCAGGCACTAAATGCCTTACAATATTATTCCATTTAATAGAAAATGTTGTAAATTTATTTTCATTTTATAGATGAGAAACCTGAAGTACAAAGAGATTAAGAAACTTGCCCATGTTAAGTAGAAGACAGGGCTTCATTGCATAACTGCAAGGACAACATTCACATACAATGTGATGGCATCTCTTGGAGTACAACTCCAGCAGCGCCGGTGATGGAGACAGGTGTGGTATCCAACCATCTGACTTTATAAAGTCAGAAACAAATAAGACAGATACACTTACCTGACCTCAGAACTTATAGTACAGCACGTACAGAAAGCAGATAATCAAATTCCCAGGTCCCCCATGTATGCCAAAATATCTTGACCAAAAAAAAAAAAAAATCAGTTAGCACACATAACCAAGTCAATTTGGTAGGGAACTAGTGATTGAGAACCAAGAGAATGCTGACCCTGAAGGCCTATACAATATAAGGGTACTGAGGAAGAACAACAAAGAAGCCTCTTTTTAGAAAGAAAACATGAAATCTCTTGAGTTATGAGTGTCTCCACAGTTTGTTTCCCTGTACAACGCAAGTGAGGATCAAGAGACCAAAGAATTACTACTCAACTAGACTTCCAACAAAGGCAATTAAGAGATATTCTGATATAGTAGAAATATCACCATTCTGACTATGAACGTTTTCATCTTTCCAACTGGATATAATCCACTCAGTTAATTAGAACACATAACTTGCATTATGCAAATGACTACTTATTTCAGTGCCAATCTATAGCCACTGGCAACCTGAAAGCCTGAATCAGGAAACTCATCTCAGGCTTACCCTCCCCAGAACTTGTTCTGCAGGCAGAAGCAGCTTGTGGACAGCTAAAGCAGTATAAGAAGCAAATAAATCACAGTGCCCTCGTGCAATTACCTGCTGTAAGTCAAATAATAGAGCACCCAAGAGGAGGAGGAAGTCTATTTCATAGGAGGTAGAGGGGACATTAAAATTCCTGTAAAGACAGGAATTCCTAAGGCTACCATGAAGCACAAACCCAGGAGAAGAAACAGGCTCAGATAAGACAGAGAGGACCCTGCACTATGCATTCACCTTGGGCTGATCTGCTTGATAGAAGGACTAAACTGTGAAGAAGAAACACAGAGAAAGAACAATATGAGAATCTCAATAAAGAGACAGAAATATTAAAAAGGATCCAAAAAGAAATATCAGAGTTAAAGACCAAATAATTGAAATGAAAATGAAAATTCCCTAGAGGAATTTGGAACTGGCAGAAGAAGGCACTAGTGAACCTGAAGATAAGACAACTGAAATGAGTCAGACTGAGTGGTAGAAATAAAAAATTTTTTAAAGCGAACAGATACTAAGAGACCTGTGGTATACCATCAAGCATACCAATATACTAACTATGGGATTCCCAGAAGGAGAAGAAAGGGACAGAAGGAATATTCAAAGAATTAATGGCTAAAAACTCCCCAAATTTAACAAAAGACATGAAAATATGCATTCAAGAAGCCCAGTCACCCCCATACAGGATAAACTTGAAGACATGTAGTAATCAAATGGTAGTATTCATGGCCAGACATGTAGTAATCAAATGGCTGAATGCCAAGGACAAGAAGAGAGTTCTGAAAGCTGCAAGAAAAAAGTAAAAAGTTATGTACAAGGGGGTCCCAATAAGACTAAGTGCTGACTGCTCTTCAGAAACCATGGAGGTAAGAAGACAGTGAGATGAAATATTTAAAGTGCTGAAAGCAAATTGCCAACCGAGAATTCTGTGCCTTTCAAAAATGAGGGTGAGATTAAAATATTCCCAGATAAACGAAAGCTGAGGTAGTTCACCACTACTAGACCTTCCCAGTAAGCAATGCTAAAGGGAGTTAAATGGGATAATACATGCCTTTTTATCCCATTAACTTTTTATCCTAATGCTAAAGGGAGTTAAATGGGATAATACATGTTCTTTTGAGCCATGAAATTTTGAGAATAATGTGTTACACAGCAAAATAACGAATACGATTGGGGAAATGTGAAATGGGTCACATAAAAAAATTCTATCTGCATACGAAAAAAAAATTGGAACAGATTTTTCCAGCCTGTTTCAAAATATTCCAAATGAAGACTATCCATGAGTTTGACCCAATTGTTAGAAATATAAAAATGGAACATTGCCAGCAAGAATGGCTGAGTAATTGATAACCGAGTTAATCAACAGATGAACAGATAAACAAAATGTGGTATACACATACAATGGTATATTATTCAACTGTAAAAAGGAATGAAGTTCTAATACATGCAGTAACATGGATGAACCCTGAAAACATCATGTTGAGTGAAATAAGCCAGACAGAAAAGGACAAATACTATATGATCTCACTAATATGAAATAATTAGAAAAAACAAATTCATAGAGTCAGAAAATAAAACCCAGTTTACCAGGGGTTGGGTTAGGGTTAGGGAATGGAGAGTTATTACACAATTGGTACAGAATTTGTCTGGGGTGATGGAAAAATTTTGGTAACAGATTGTGGTGGTAGCACAACATTCTGAAGGTAATTAGCACCACCAAATTATATATTACATATTTGAGTGTGGTTAAAAGGAAAAATTTTTGGTTGTACCTATGTAACTAGAATAAAAATTTTAAAAAACCATAGGACTATATAACACAGTGAACCCTAATATAAACTACAGACTATAGTGAATAGTACGGTTACAGTAACATTCTTTCATCAATTGTAACAGAGGTACATTAATGCAAAGTGTTAATAGGGAAACCTGTGTATGTGTGTGTGTGTGTGGGGGTAAATGAACCCTGAATTTTCTGCATTTTTCTCTAATAAAAATCAAAGACACTCATTGCTAAAACTACATCTGTTTGAAAATTTCTGTGAGGAAAACACTTTTCAAAATTACTCAGTTTTTTTATGAAGCTTCCAACAATTTCAGAGCTAAGTTGAAGTACAGATGAAAACATACACCAAAATATAATCTCATTGCTTATGCATTTTCTAATCATAGAAATACTTTGCTAAAGTTGTTATTCCAGATTATTATATCCTCTTGTGAAGAGTTGCATGAACAAATAAAAAATGCTGGTGAACAGAAACAAGAGGATATGGGCAGCTTCTTAAAAAGATTCAAAATGGACCTGAATTACCTTTTAAAGTTTGTCAGAACCCCACAGCATTTTAAAATAACTGGATCTTGACAATAGTGGTTTTATTCCAAAGTATAAAGACACAATCACATTGATAATCCAGATTTTATCCAAAAATACATATAGAAAAAAAAAAGTCCAGAAAATTGTGTGCATTATTGCTCAGACAGCAACCAAAATTGTATTACCTTTTGGAGAACATCTAAAGCTGTGAGCCCAGCTTCCTGTAAACTTGTCAAAACTGCTTCAGTATAAGATGGAAGAATGAAAGGAGATGCATCTGAACTTATTGGGACTGAAACAGCACTGTGTAATATGACTCCCAACTTTTGCAAGTCATCCATGTTGAAACCAGTTTTTATGTGTTGGTAGAGAGCAGGAAATATCTGTATTAAAGCTGTAAGAAAAGGCTGGCTGGGAATGAAAGTTAGTTTGTCAAATGTAATAGGAGGCTTGGTACTTTCTGATCCAATTCTATACCATGTATTCCATGCGGCCCACCAGAGATTCAAGTCCTCAAGCTCATCATTAACTATGGGTGGGTCAGAGCTACTATATCTTCCAAGTCTTTCTCCAATGGAATCTGTTCTTATGAATGGCCTGTTCAGGCTAGGGCCTGACATGGACCCTATAAGGACAGGCACAGGTACATTAACTGCAGGCGGAGTCTCAGGCTTCTCTGAGTCTCTGACAGGAGACACAATTTGTAAAATTTCCTGGAAGCTTTTCAGAGCAGCCAGAGATACTTCATTGTTTTTGCTGAGGGCTGCTGATTGTATGTGGTCAAGAAGAACATCCCATGCTCTGGAAAAATCTCCTATATTAGGAAAAGGAAAAAAAAAATCTATCACCACAAAAGTGATAAAATTTTCTCTTAATATGAGATACTTTAAAGTCTACCTGCTTAAATTCTTATAGAGCTAGAAAAGATTAGGTACTAAGGTACTAACAATATGAATTAAAATCATTATACCCAGAAACCCAATAAAAAATAGTTTTCAGACACAGGAACAAAGTGCACCAAAAAGAGGATAATGGGCATATAAAAAATGTTTTGGTCTTATAAACAAAACTGTAAATGTATGTATACATGTTTATACTATTTCCTAGCACTTCTGCTGAAGAGAACAGGGGAAAAAAACCTATGACGGTAAAAAGCTTTTCAGTAAAAAGGCTTTGGTCTATTCAACTACCTTTATTAATGATTAAGTAAGACTGTTCTCATTCTTAAAAATATTGGAAAAGTTATAGTTATATAACAGTATGATACCTGTTTTTTTAATAGGTCTAAATGTTTAAAATAACTGTATGTCATACTCCATAAAATTTTAACCCTATACTTTTGTTTTCATATTTAAATAATCTTGTAGTTGCATTATTTTCTTAAACATTTCCTCCACAATTGTTAGTGAGTTAACAGAAGACAATGTCCCATAAAGAATAAACTGTCCTTTTACAGTAAGTCTAAATTTGTTCCTCTCACATGAAATTGAATCTACTGATCTACCATCAGCAGAGGATGAGCTGCATAGCTATTCAGTGGTAGTTTCTGGTTTCCACTGATAAATTCAATCTCTTGCCCTACTCCTATGACCAATTAAACACATTTATGATGAAGCTTTCTATGGCAAGGTATAGCTTGTTTCCATAGACATAGACACACAGACAAAAATACCCTTGTCCTTATACCAAACAAGCACAGGGGCTTTGTTAAGAGCATGGGTTATAACTACTTACTTCCATTAAAGTAATGCAAAAATCAGAGAAATTGACATTTTTTTCTAAAGCAGGGTTATAAGCTATGAAATATATAAATAAAGGTTTAAAGACTCATTTTGCAAAGGCTAAAAATGACTAGAATTTTTTAAGAAGGGATAAATCCAAATGCCTGCAGGTAGCATTCAGTTAACAGGAAAAGATTGAAGTAGGTCTGAAATGAAGCAAAAGGTACTCCTCTAACACTTTAAGACACCACCTACCCAGTTACATGCCTCCTCTTCTCCATACATTTTACTAAAAAATGAGGTATAATTTACATGCAATAAAAAGCAAAGATTTTAAGTAAACAGTTCAAAGAATTTTGACAAATAACATTTAAAAGTTTCAAAACAGTGAAACTAAACACTTTTGCCTGTTGCTATCCCAGTTAAAAAGTCAGATGAAATATTATTTTACCAACCAGAATGGTGACCTAATCTTGATTTAGAATATTCCATACTATGGGGATAAAACTGCTGCAATTCCTCTATGAACATAATGTTGGAAGAAGCCTTTTCTCCTAAAAGACTAGGTATAATTATTGAACATGGTATGCTAAACATATAAACCTTACTCTAAAATAATAAAAAATATTTCCTAGTCTTCAAGTTATAAAAATTTATCAAAGTTAAGGTGGAGAGTGGTAGTTTGTCAGTCAATGTGGGAGATGGGGGTGCAGTGGTGTGAGGGGGATTGATGGTGCTGGAAAGTGAGTGAGT
>PVKH010035973.1:0-11646 GCA_004027955.1 Chaetophractus vellerosus
ATCTGCTTGTTTTGGAAGTGTGTGTGTTGGCGTGAGGTGGGGTGGGGGAGGGGTGGTTATAGTATTTTAAATGCCTGTTGGAGGATGTTCTCTTGAAGGCAATGAAATATCAATGAAGAATTCTTAAGTCACTTACTATATGCATGAAGGTAGATATTCAGGAAGCAAAAGTAATATGAACAGTTGGTGAGAGACTGGGTAAGAGGAGAGAGTGAACAAGGGCAGGGATCCAGGGCAGCTCCAGTGCCTTTAGTTGGAGCACGAGATGGTGCCATTCATTGAATGGAACACAGGAGGAGGAGCAGCTTTAAAAAAAGAAATTAGGAGTTCTGTTTTGAAAATATTGCGTTTGTGAGCCTTTGACCCTATTTATGGAGATTCTCTGATAAACCCATAGATGCGTGGTTTGGAGCTCAGAGAGAGATCTGGTTTCCAGACCTTAGCCAGAGATTTTTCACTCTCTGGAGAGCGCAGATGAGAAGAGGGATTAGGGCAGAACACTCAGGAAAATACTGAATTTAAGGAATGAGAGGAAGGGAAATCTATTAGAATGAATAGAAGTTGTGACTAGAGAGGTAGGAGGAAAACCCAGAATATATGGTGTTACAGAGGCCGAATAAGAAAATCACAGAAACCTAATGAAGAAAATGTTTCATTAAGGAGATTGTCAACAGCTTCAAATGGTGCAGAGGACCCAAGAAAGATAAGCACTGAAAAGCTTTCAGTGTATTAAGCATCAAAGAGGTCACTGGTGATGTTGATGAGTGCAGAGAGGTGGGGAAAGAAGCAGGGATGCAGAAACCTGAGTTGTGAGTGGGAGGTGAGGGAGCAGAGAGAGAAAGGAAGAGAAAGAGAGGAAGGCATTTCATTTTGATGTTTGCTTTACATTTTATTACTTAAATCATTTTTTTTCAGTTAAAGCAGGAATTTTCGTAGGTAATTACTTTTTTTAAAGGAAATTTAAAATGTTGTGATAACTATAAATTTACATGAAGTTGGAAGAAATAGTGCAAAGAGACCTCGTGTATCCTTTACCCAGTTTTCCCCAGAGGTAACATGTTGCAAAACTATACAGTATAATATAGCGACACTGATACAATCTATAGATGTTATGCAGATTTCTCCAATTTACTTGTACTCAGTTGTGTGTGTGTGCATGCATTTGTGTGTATTTAGATCTACACAATTTTAATCACATGTATAAGTTCATCCATTACCACAGCCAAGATACAGAAGAGTTCTATTACCACAATGAGCCCTTCTATTCTCCTTTTATAAGCCCCCCATCCTAGTCTCCTCCCCAATTCCCTAAGCTGACAACCATTAATATATTTTCCAAGTTATTGCATGTATCAATAATTCATGACTTTTTATTGTTGAATTGTATTCAAGAGTAAGAATGTACCACAATTTAAACTTTCACCTGTTGAAAGACATCTAGGTTGTTTCCAGTTTAGGGCTGTTAGGAATATAGCTGCTATGAACCTTCATGTACAGGATTTTGTGTGAACACAAGTCTTCATTTCTCTGGGATAAATGCTCTGAAATGCAATTGATGGCCCCTATGGTAGGTAAATGTTTACCTTTTAAAGAAACTCTCAAACTGCTTTCCAGAGTGGTTGAATCACATTACATTTCCACCAGCAACATAGGAGTGACCCAATTTTTCCACATACCCTCCAGAATTGAAGTTCAACATCATTAGCCATTAGAGAAATGCAAATTAAAACTAGGATATTACTACATACATATCAGAATGGCTAAAATATAAAACAGTAACAACCCCACCAAGGTATCAATTTGAGAAATGGCAGGACACTGATGGTACTTAAAACCTTGGGAGAAAATGAGAGTGGCTAAAGAGAGAATTGAGGGAGAAAAGGAGCCCAGAAGAACTGAATCATTTGGGGATCATGTAGGAGTAGAGCAAACCATCAAAGGGATTTGAGAAGCAATGGTCAGATAAATCGGCAGAAAATCAGGAGGTTGGATGTGCCAAAGGAGTGGGGAGGAGAGCACTATAAGGATGAGATGATCATATCCTGCTGAAATGTCAGATGAACAGATATTGACATATAGTTTGGAAGTCAATGATGTCCTAATTCTGTGTAATCAAGGTAGAAGCGGTAGGGCTAGGGGCCAGGAGGGAAGTTAGAATGTGAGGTAAGAAAACGGAGGTAGTGTATGTAATAACACTTTCTAGCGTTTGATGTGAAGGAAGGGACAAAGCAAAAGCTAGAGGAAGCCATGGGGTCAAGGGAGGGAAACTATAGGCCATGCTAGAACACAATTAAACACTGTTTACAAGGATTCAATCAAGAGAGGTAGAAGAGGCATGATAAATAATGGATAACCTATGGAGTGAAGACCCTGGGAGATCAGGAGAGAATGACAGCAGAGCAAATATGTACACCAATTGGCACTTGAAAATCAGATGGACATATCTGCTGTTCTAACAGAAGGGACAAAGAGGATAGGCTCAACTTTGATGGTAGAAGTTGAGAGAGTTTCTTCTGGTGGGTTCTATTTTCACTGTGAAGTAGGAGCCAAAGTCATTCCTTGAGAAGGAGGGAGTAGAGATTTGGGAACAGTTAAAAATAAGGATAGAATGGAGAATGTAGGAAATAGATGTGAATAGAGTCTAAATATGTTCTAAGAATGTTGGTGGGATCAAGGACCAGGTTGAGATTGGTCATAATTTATAATGACATCAATGAACTTGGCTATGATCTGTAAACTGTGAACATATAGTTGCTTTGGTGAATAAATGAGGAGTGGTTGGATTTATCCAGATTAGTGTATTGCTAGGAGAATATGACAAGGGTGAGAGGCAAGGGTTGAGTTAAGATTTTTATAACACAAACTATTATAGAGTGTTTACATTTGCCAGAGAAGGTACTGTAAAGCATGATAGTTATTTTCAGGGTGAATCTTGGATAGTAACAACATCTAGCACACTCAGGTACTATGCTAGGGAGCTAACTCATATGAACTCATTTAATCTTCCTGATAGCCCAACACAGTAAGTACTGTCAACTTCCTTTTACAGATCAAAGGCTCTTGTGATAGAAAAGTAAAGAACCTTGAGGACTGTCACAAAGAGAAAGTGACACAAAGAGAAACCTGTCTCTTTGATTCAAAGGCTAAGTTCTGTAACCTGCCTTGCTGCCTTTGGATACATGCAGCCTGAGTTAAGTGTCAAGGATGGTCCTTAAGTCACAAGATACTGAGTTTGGTTTTTGCATTTTGATATTTCCTGATGTAAATTTGCAATTGCAGAAAGCCACCATGGGCGGGCCGGAGCCGCCGTGGGCAGGGCAAAAAGCTGCCACGGACAGGGCAGGTCGCCTGCGGATGGAGCGCAGCCAGCCAGCCACCCGCGAACTGAAGCAAGCGCCGGCCGTGAACGGACGCAGAGACCGCCCACAAGCGGGGAAAGCCGCGCCTGCGCAGTGACCAGTCTCGGCGCATCGCTGCAGCAGGGGGAAGGGGAGATATGTAATAAAATAAATCTTTAAAAAAAAAAAAAATTTGCAATTGCAGATAAATCCAATTTCCCTTTAATTGAAAAAGGCATTGACTAATATTAAGATATTATTTATATCCAGGGAAAATAAATACTAAGCTTTCCTTTCAAGAAGATAGGATATACCACTGGGGTTTGGATGCAAGTCTTTCGGGGATCCATGTACAATTAGTTTCTTTTTAGGTGTTTCACTTGCAAAAGGACCAGTATAGGTTGTCTTCTTCAATGCTCATCCTTGGCCAGGGTCTTGTCTATTTCTTCTCCGATGGGTGGTCATTCAGCCTCTGCCCCTTCCCTTTCACAAGGAGCCCAATTGCTTTGGGTAGCTGTACAGTATCTACCTCTCTCTTCATGCAGCACATATTACTGAAGGCTGAATATGTCCCACATAGGATGTAAGTACTTTCCCAAACATAATTTAATTTGATATTCACAAAATGCCTATGAGGAAGATATTGTTACATCTATTTTACATAATGAAGAAATAGAAAACCAGGTTTACTTCTCCCAGTTGGTTCTGCCCAGTGAATACTCACAGGACCAGTCTAACTGCCCTTTCACCCAAAAGCTCTCCAGTGCAGGCAGCCTGGGTCCAGAAGGGCCTTTCAGTATCCAGATTGATGCTCTAAAAGCAACTCCACAAGGGAATTGCTCAACCTCTGCTGGAAGTATGACCCATTGCCTAACAGTTTAACGAGTCTTCTCCATTACTGGAATCAGCTGCTCAGTACTGGGCTTACTGGAAAGGGCTGTTATGATTGGAACACTTCACCCAATATGCAAATTTTCAGGAGCCTTCTGAAAGGAACAGTGGGCTCCACTTGAATAAGGACATTGATCTAGAAACAGAGGGATGTGAGGGGAAGGCAGAGGGAGTAACCTTGAAATATAATAGGTGTGATCGTGGTGAGGTCAAGGAAGTGGTGAGGAGAAAGAAGGCTTTTTCTCAACAAGGGAGAACAAGAAAAAGCAGTGGATTTTGACTGAAAGTCCAGTTTGAGCATGAGCTCGGGCTTCTCCAGGACCATGTCCAACTGGCCAGAAAAACTGGCTAGAGACCTAGGAACTCCAAGCTCTTTTCCCGACTGCACAGCTGATTCATTTGGGAAAGTCATCCTCTTTGCTACAGTCTCATTTTTCCTACGTGTGCTTATGGATTTGGATATAAAGCAAACCTGCTGTTAGGAACAAAAAAGGTTCCATTTGTTGCCTCAGTACTGGCCCTCACAGAGTACCGTTTCTCACAAAATATTACAGATTCATTCTGGATAATAGAGTGCAATACTCCCAGAGAAATGCTACTCTAAAAGCTTCTAGAAACCCAAAGAATTTCTTTCATATTTACAAAAAGTTCTTGAACTTGAGTAACACTCCTGACAAGTGTAAAAAAATCAAAACACTCTCTCCCTTCAAGCCATTTACAAATACATCCTATCCAGACAGACACCAAGGAAGTGACAGGAAACTGACTGACAGAAGCTCCAGGCTAAATGACAGGGTTTAGATCCACAAAGCATTGCATTCAAATCTTCTGGCCAGCTCTGTGTTCTTGGGCAAGTCCCTTAAGCCCTTCTGAGGCTTGATTTCCTCACTTAAGAAAAAAATGATGCCTGTTCACCAGCTCAAATTTAGGCTAGAAAGTTTTACAAACTGCAAAGCACTAGCTATTATTCCTTAATTCAATAATTAATGAACATCACTTATACCAAGTGGTATATAGCTCATGCTAAAGTGGATAAAGAAATGAATGTTACCCCTGGATGTAGATGATTGAAGCATATACTTAAATAATAGTTAGAAAAATGATAAAAGTCACAAAAAGGTTTCAGATAAAATTATAGTTGCTTTAAGCATCTCTCTGAGTCTCTGGATCATGTATACAGTCTATCTACTAAAGTAAAAAAGATTTCCAGAAATACAACCTTGTATCAGTATTTCATTTCACTTCTGCTTAAAATAGATTGAAGAGAGCAAGACCTAATACGCAACCTCACTTTACTCACCTAGAACTTGGAAATGGGCTATAGCAGTTTAGTATTGTTTATGAATTCCAAAAATAGATATTGGATTGTGTTTGTAAACTGATCTGTTCCTCTGGGCATATTAGATTGTATTAAATTCAGAGGTTTTCACTTTTACTTGAGTAAATTATGATTAGGGCTTTCATAGGGCCACATCAGTAGGATGTTGAGTTTCCACCCCCTTGGTGGGCAGGGACTCACAAAGAAAACAACATGGCAGAGGAGGAGGTTTAGTTTTGGACACTGGAGCCTCAGGGAGAGAGCCAAGCCATTTGCCTGATAGTTTGCAGCTGAAGAGATCAAAGCCCTGAACATCTGAGAAAGCCTAAAAAGAAATGAGCCCTGAGGAGACAGACAAGCCTTATGCTAACCTACAGCTGAGAATGGAAGGAGCTGGAACCACGGAGCCTTAAGAGGAAGAGGAAGAGGAAGACTGAACCCTCACAGAGATGAGCAGCCATCTTGCTCCAACACATGGCAACAGACTTTGATGAGGGAAGTAACTTAGGCTTTATGGCCTTTAAGTTACAGCTGTTTATGACTGTAAGTTTCTACCCCCAAAAATATGCTTTATAAATTCCAACAGATTTCTGGTACTTTGCATCAGCACCCCTTTAGCTGACTAATCCATGGGCTATAAATCTGTCTTTCAAATTTAAAAAATATAACATGATTCAGAATCTTCTTGCTGTAATTTGTTTTTTAAACTAGTTTTATATGGTCAATTAGGTAAATTTCTTTATTTAAGCCCGTGGAAATTCTAGGCATTATACTAGAAGGATGGTGTTAATATGCTGGACCAATCCAGAGGAAAGTAGTAGTGATGGTGAGAGGCCTTCCAACCAGGACATACAAGAAATGGATGGAGGAACTAGGATTACGCTAGAATAAGAGAAGATTCAGAGGGACTTGAGAACTTTCTTCAAATACCTCAGGAGTTGTCAAGTAGAAGTTGTACTATCTGTGTTCTTTGTGGACTAATGAGTAGATATAGTAAGTAGGTGTGGTAAGATATAGTAAGAAAATAGACTTCTGTCCAAAATAAGTAACTTTATAACCTTTAGACAACACAACAAAGGAAAAACCTTGCTGAGAGAACCAGTAAATTTCCTGTCACTGGAACTATGGTTATTAAAAATAATATAATGATAAATCAAAATCAAAGACTACTTTAGGAAAGAAAGTAAGCCCTCCCTTATGTTTCTTCTGTAAATTGTACACGTGGTTAATTGGCACAATATGAAAGTAGACTGCCATATTCCACGGCCCACCCACAGAAAGTGAACCAAGTGGCACATCTGACAAGTGTGAAGGGACCTTTCATGCATGCTCAGTGAGCCTTTGACATCATCAGATCTCTGTACTCCAGACCTGCATTGATCTATGTCCCTTCCTGATTTTCTGCTGTCAATTGTACTAAATGAAATAATTCATTGTCCATAAAGTCTGCCTTACAATCCAGTTCTACTCATCAGTTCTACTCATAGTCTGTTCAGCATCGCTGTCTCTTGAGCACATTATCATCAGGTGCTTTTTCTGAAGGGGAGGTGGCAAATTACTTCAAACTGCATGAATTTCTATAAGTGCAATAACATTCCTCAGTTTTTAAAGGGCATTTTTTTTTAAGTTGTCATTTGAATTCAATCTCTTTGGAAAACATGCATAATAATCTTAATGATCCCATTGAGTAGTTTAAATTCAAATTGTGGAGCATTTGAAATACCATGCTGGCAGCACTTTCCATAAATTACTCTCAAATTCAATACATCCCTACACGCGGGCGCACATACACACACACGCACACACACACACTTACAAGTACCACACTAAGAAATCTTTAAATTACAGTTTCTCTTGTCTTGTGCCATTTAAATTGTTACTTGGTTGATAAATTAGTGCTATAGTGTCTGCTTATAAATTTCCATATTATTTTTCAAAAAATCAGTTTTGTGGCAGGCATACAATTTGATTTATATCTCCCCACAGGCTAAATGGAGCTTTGTTTTATTGTAGGGTCCCTGGCTTTGGTATGAACCAGTGCTTGTGTTTGTAAGCACATATATGGGTGTGGGCCTTGATGTTTAGTAAATCAAGCCTGACAATAGCAGTGATTCATTTACCTTCCAGTTCACTCTAAACATCAGCATTTTTAGGGAATGGGAGACTGAATCAAAAGGTCACTTCTGCTAGAGAGGCTGCTTATCCACAATCTTTTTTTTAAAAAAAAATGCTTTATATATAAAAATATATTTAATGTTTGTTTGTTTGCTTATTTATTTATTATTTTCCCACCCCGAGAAGGCTCTCTTGTCTGTCTGTTTGTCTTCTTTAGATGGCACCAGGAACCAAACCCAGGACCTCTCATGTGGGAGGTGAGTGCCCAACCACTTGGGCCACTTCCACTCCCTGCTGGTTGTCGTCTGCTGGATGTGGCGCCTGCTTGTCTTCTTTAGGAGGTGCCGGGATCCGAACCTGGGACCTCCCACGTGGGAGGTGGGTACCCAATTGCTTGAGCCACATCCACTCCCCGTTACCTAGAATCTTTATAATGAGCTCCCATCTACAGCAGAATTGGACTAATTGTATCTCAGGAATTTAATGACTAAAGGAAAGCTCTTTTAGATAAGAGAAAAAGACCTGTTTTCACTTTATTTCTAGTGATTTTGAGCATTAATATTTGTTCAAAAAGTTTGCCAATAAGGTTTTGGAAACCAGGACATGTATATATAAGTGAACTTGGAAATATTCTCCTTGTAAAATATGACCAAAATAAAGCAATCGAGAATAGAGGCATCCTGCAGCAGAATTCCAAGCTTATGTAATTCATAATCACATCTTCACCATGAGGAAAAGTTTCCTCATAACTTTGAAAATGTGGGTGTCCTTTGCCACTGTACTGCATTGAAACCCAACCCCTTCCTGTGGAACACTGTGGTAATGTTTGCTACCACTTAAAATGCCAATGAAAGAGTAATGATAAGATATTTAAGAATAATTCGAATTTTTGCAGAATGATTAAAGGCTGTTTTGATATGTTAACAGCCCCTAATGAAAGTAACAATTCAGACATATGAGAACAGTCATAAAAGCACAACTTTCTAAACTTCAAATCATAGCTGGGCATTAGATGGCTAAAATAGACTATCATTACTTTTTGGTATTTAGAAGTGGTCTCATCATAATGTTATTTCTTTTTGTTGCCAATGATTTTAAAATGCTACCTCAAATTTGTAAATATAAGTCTATTTTGCCTCAGGGCCACTTTTCCCCCCAAGCCAAAAATCACTCCAATGTTGTCGAAGTCAGAGAGAAAAATCATCACCATTATCCTCAACAGATATTAATTGGATGCCAACAGAGGTGAGCCCTGTGCTAGATGTCTCAGTGGAGGCAGAGAGACATGCTATATGCTAACATACCTATAATCTAGTTGGGGAGACAGAACATTTATATACTTATAAAAATAGCAACAAAATTAGTCCCTCAATCTTTTGTGTCTCCCGTAACCCCCAAAGGCAGTCCATATACTTATTATGGCACTTACTGCTAAATTCACATTTATCTGTTTTTGGATATCTGTTTCTTGTAATCAAATGGTTAACTCCCCAAGGCCTGGGGATTGTGTCTTATTGAATTTTTTACTCCCAATGCCCATTACAGTATTGAAGTATGGTGTGGATGGATGTCAGAGCCCTGATTCAGTTCTTTAGCTGTATGGACTACGCTGGCCAAGTTTTCTGAGCCTCAGTTTCCACATTTCTAATTTGGGAATTACATTTGCCTCTAGGATTGCTGTCAACATCAAATGAAAAACAACTCTAAAAGTACTTTGGGCACACACATTTAAGTATAAGGTATTATTATGCTAAGCGGTTGGTACAGGTGGTAAATGTTGAAGGATATATAATTAACATAGCTAGAAAAACAGGCAGATTATTAAGTGAAGTTGCCTAACACCATCCAACAGTAACTCTGGGAATCAAAAGCCAAAGTTATTCTTCCCTGAAAAAGTCTAACCACTCCCTTCTATGTGAATGTAACAAATATCAAATACCAAACTGGTTATCGTATTACTTTAGGAAATTTACATGGCTCTGTTTTACTAGGAAAATGGTACTTTCACCATTTCAGAAAAAGAAAGAGCACCAACATATTTACTTAGGCTCTTGTTTTTCCTTGTGGTCTCATTACAAAGGAATTTGGCCTTTTTTAATGAATTTCATTAAGATGCCAGCAGAGGAAAGTGATATTCCAAGAGTATCTGTCATTTATGGAGAAAAACCTGTGAACCTGAAGGTATTTTTTCACCTCCCCCACCCAAAAGATTCTGCAGAATTATATACATATAATGAACGCTCAATAAATCCTTACTGCCGACAGGCTGATTTATTTTACTTTGATCCCAGAAGGTCTAAGGGAGTTCACCATGGAAAATAATTGTTTAGAAATTAGAATTGTTCTCATTCTTCTTTTCCCCCTTATCAAATCCTACTTCACTTTCAAGGCCCACCTCCAATGCTTTATTCTCTTCCCTGATGCTTGGTCTCTTCTCTCCCCACTTCAGGACCAGGCATGCCTTTTTCTGAGCTCTCACCACCTCATAGATAAGTCAGATTACCTTGCCTTGAATTAAATCTGTTCATGTCTTGACTCTTGTACTATCTGCAGGCGCCTTGAGAGCATGGACCAAATCTCAAACTATTTGTATATTTGCCATTTGAGTAGCTCACTCAATGTCTCTTATAAATCAGCAAATAGTTCACTCTTCAGTTAAAAATATTCAACAGACATGTTTAAATGCTGACTTTTCTCAAGACAATGAAAATAGAGATCCCCTCCATTTCCTGAATTCTCCTCTACAAGAACTCAGAAACACCCTTGAGCAAAATCGGACAGCACAATTTCATAAAAACGACATTCTCTGTTTTATTTTACTTTTAACTTAATAGTAATATTTAACCTACCACCTCTTAATTACACTGGCAAGTTGGTGAGGTTTATTGATCTGTGCATGAGGCGTTAATTCCAAAAGAGACTTTGACAAAAAGCACTTTATCGGAGAACAGGTCGTTATTCCAACAGCTCTACTGGAATGACCCGCAGACACTGCCGGCCAGACTCAGGCCAGTTTGGCTTCCTGCCACTTGTGCCAATTTCCTAATGATCTAATAGGAATGTGAAACAACCCTCTGAAGAACTAAATTTTTCTCTCCCTGTCTCTCTAATCTTAAAAATGAGAAGATCTGGTAGGCAAAATTCTGTACTTAAAAGAAAATGCACCAAGGGTGTACACTGTCTCACACTTTAATAAGGCCCTACTGATTTTCTAGCAAAGTTTTTTAAAGGTAACAGGATGCTCAACAAACACCTGTTAAATAACAAAGCATGTAACTTCCACATCTTGCAATGTAGAATATTTTAACCCTCACTCCTTTGACCAGTGCTGATGATGTATTTACAGAATTACAGCCCAGAGTCTAATTCATTAAAAAAAAAAAAAAAAATCAAACTAACCCTCAGGGTAAGAGTTATTACTCTAGGCACTATTTGGGGGAAAGTAGAAGGTTTGGGGTGGATTGGGAAAGATGATACAATGAACTTGCTCCTAAGGAGTTCATAATCTATACGAGGATATGAGGATGAGATTATCCACAGATAACTAGAATACAAGGTAGAAACAGTAAAGGTCCAGATAAAAGCTCTGGGGTTACAGAAGAGGGTGTGTTTATCTTCAGAGGGAAGGACAGAGAGGAAAAAAAGCTCTATCTGATGACAGGGCATCTGTGAGCTTGAGGATATTTAAGAGAAATGTGGGGCCTCAGATTTAGAGAACAGAAGCTCAAACTTCTATTCTACACAAATTCCTTATTTTCCACAGCCCTTGCTTTTCTAAGCGTCGATTTGGTTAATTTGTAAAAAGCAATATGGCATTAGAAAGAGATAAGATTTACCAAACGACACATGGGCGCAGACCTCTTCCTCCATGAAGACTTTCTTGTTGTATTCCTTCTTTCCCTTCAAAGGCCCCCCTCCCCTTCTGCCCCACACAGGTTCCTCTGAGGCCTCAGCACATTTAGTACTTTCTACTTTGTAGACAAA
>PVKH010035974.1:0-11661 GCA_004027955.1 Chaetophractus vellerosus
TGTCTCTCCCTGCTTCCTCCCCACGGCCTTCAGATGGCTCATGATGCCCTCAATGCCCCTCTGCACATCCTCCGGGCCATATACGAACTACAGATGAAGAGGACCGATTCTTTCTTCCTGGAGGTTCAGAAGAGGTAAGAGATGTCAAGGTGAAGCTGAAGTACACTGAGTGAGAGAACAGGTGAGGGCAGGCAGGCATTTACCTTCTGCCAAAAAGAGCTCAGTAAAAACTCCTGAAAAGCAAAGAAACATGTGAAACTAGTTACATGAAAATTGACCTGTGCCACATTGCATAGTTCATCTTTGAAGTGTGTTTTGTGTACTTTTGGAAACTGTTACATTCACAGTTTGCCTCTTAGAGTAAACTCATTTTATGGATGCAGAAATTGAGACAAATGCCAAGATATGTAATCCCAGCAAGTAAACCGTACAGAGGAGAACCTTTTTCTTAAGAGTTTCTTTGTTTCCACCACTGTAAATTATATTTTCATGATTTTCCCTCATGAATTATAAAATTGACGGAATTCTCGTTCTCTTGTCAGGAAGTTCAGAGCTAGTTCTCAGGCCTAGGGCTTAAATTTGTGTACAGTTTAACATATCTGCATTCTAATCTCCTCCTCCATCCCCCATATCCTAGTTTTGATCTCCTATTCTAATTTTTATTAAATTCTAATTTAATTTTTCTTTAAAATTTTATTTCATATTTTTGTTTTTTCATGCATTATCTCTCATGCATTGCCTCAAACGCCTCTGTGTTCCAGCCCAGAGGAAAGGGGGAAGGCAGAGAAAGGAGCACGTTCTGAAGCCTGTTGCTTGAGGGTGCCCCCGGGATGGCACATGTTACCTCACTGGTACCGTTGGCAAGAACCCATCACCTCTGCATCTCACTGCACAGGAGGCTGGGAACTGTGCCTCTAGCTGGGTGATCGCGTGTCCTGCTAGAACTCCAGGGAACTCTGTTTTTCCTGGGGGACCGTTCACATTCTCTGCCACAGGGGCATGCACGCATATCTGCGTTCATGAATAAATAAAGGCTGTGGCTCCAATTTGCAAAATATGGACACTGATACCACAATAATGGGAAAATAATTCTGGTCAACATTTCTGACAAGTTTTTAGTACAGGTTAAACTCTTGCCTTTCTGTAAGTTACCTACCCATCCTGGTGCTCTTTATCTTCAGGTTTGATGGAGATGAGCTCACAACAGATGAAAGGATACGCACCCTGGCTCAGAGGTGGCAGCCCGGAAAGAGTCTGAGACTAGAAGAGCAGAGCGCAAAAGCTATGGATACGGACATGATCATCTTGCCCTGCTTGGTACGTAGCCTCCTCCTTTGAAACAAAGTGTGTGCTGCTCCTCCCCTCCCCACTCTTGTGGAAGGCCAGGCCCCTGTAATGGTGGTGGTCCTTTGGGTTTGCAGTCCCGGCCAGCACGCTGCGACCAGGCCACTGCCGAGTCGAACCCCGTGACCCAGAAGCTGATCTCCAGCACAGAGAGTGAACTGCAACAGAGCTATGCCAAGCAGCGTCGCAGCAAGAGCGCTGCCCTCCTGCACAAGGAGCTGAACTGCAAGAGTAAGAGGGCTGTCCGGGACTACCTTTTCCGCGTGAATGAGGCCACAGCCGTTCTGTACGCCCGCCACGTGCTCGCATCCCTGCTCGCCGAGTGGCCCGGGCATGTGCCAGTGAGCGAGGACATCTTGGAGCTAAGTGGCCCTGCCCATATGACCTACATTTTGGATATGTTCATGCAGCTGGAAGAAAAGCAACAGTGGGAGAAGGTAGTTAAGCAGGCCAAGCTTGGCACCTACCCCACCAGGCCCCTCCTCTGTCCCTCCCTCTCCCATCTTTGCTGCCCCGAGGTCTTTACCCAGGTTCCTCTAGTGAGCAGCTCCCTGGAGTGGGGTTTCCTGTCCCTGTGTGGCTGTACAGCTTCCCAACAGGAGTGAACCCAACAAAGTTAGTCACTGTTGACCTCTCCTAAGGATTGAGCTAGAGCTGAGTGCAGAGCCTAGGATACACTTGGTGCTCAGAGAATGGTTGTCATAGTGACCCCATGAAACCTGCCCTTGTGCTTTTGTGCTTTTCCTTTTTGGTTTCATGCTTATAAGTCTAATTCTCCTAGCTTGTGTCTTCTCATCTCCCCCAGAATTTCACATAATGCTAAGACCAGGGGACATGGTTAATTAGGACTCTCTGATAGCCTGTTCCCATTATATAGGGAAGCTTCCAGTGAAGTGTTTGTCTTTTGTAAATCATCGTTTCTAGAATGTCTACCCCAGGTCGGACAACCTGCCAGCACCTACCCCAGTGTTGCATTGTGACTCTGCAAGGTAGAGTTTTGTAGATGAAGAAATGAAGTCTGGGGAGGCTCGTCCAAGGGTAGAGCTGAGGTCTTACCAAGGTCTGTCACATTTTCTTAAGTCCAGTCCTCTGATTTTTTATTTCAGTTTGAAAGTTGGAGGCTAGTTTTGTTTTGTTTTAAAATCAAATTTTCAACTTGTTCTTTTAAAATAACACTGGGTCAGCAAACCTTCATAAGGACAGAAGCATCTCTCTGTCTCCTGTTGCGTAGAAGCAGAGAGTTCAGCATGCTCAAGAACTCAGGCACTTCTTCCAATTAACAAAATAGAAAGTTTTGTCCTCATTTTCCCAGTCTCCAAGGGCAGAAATCTTGAGTCATGTATTGTACCTTCTTCATCCTTATCCCCTTGCCACCCTCACATCCTTGTGCTCCTTCACACACTCACACACACTCACCACCCTCATGTGCACACACTCATATGCATCCCATGATTCAGCAAGGCTTATCCTCTAATCATTAGCTTACCCATCTAAGACCACCACCAGTTCCTAAATCCCCTAGACCCTTTCCCAGCCTTGTGGCCCTGGAGATTGTTGACAAGTCTGCTCTAGCCATATTTCTTACTTGAAAGCAGCAAAAGGGGGCACTTTTGCACCCACTTGTCCTTTCCTTGAACACATCCATCCCCTGGAGCTACTAACTGGGCACCTCACTTTGGGCACTTGTCACATTGTACTGCAGTTATTTCTCTGTGTGTCCATCCTCCTGCTAGACTGGGAATGCTTTGGGGGCCAGGGTCATCTATGATTGTTTCAGTTAGTTCTCTCAGACCACCTTGAAGTGGTAATTGTTCTGAAAGGATGGTGGAGTCCTGGTTTGCCACAGGACCCTTCAAGTGAGAGGTGGCTGGGGGCTTGATTTGGGGAGAGGGGCAGGGTTGCTGAGACTTGCTCAGGATCCAGGGTGACGTCAGCCCCTTTCGGTGGCCTTGGTTGAAGTAGACCCATTCCTCATCCTGATGGAACAGGTGTGCAGCCCTGCCACTGGCAGGTCCTGACATGCCCTGCCTTGTGTCCCACCAGATCCTGCAGAAGGTGCTCCGAGGCTGCCGAGAGCACATGCTGGGGACCATGGCCCTGGCTGCCTGCCAGTTCATGGAGGAGCCGGGGATGGAGGTGCAAGTGAGGGAATCGAAACACCCGTATAACAACAACACCAACTTTGAGGTACGACCCAGGGTCAGCCAGGCCTACTTGGCCTGATAGTGTGTGACTGGCAAGACATGTAAGGGTATGTGGAGTAGCAAGAAGCTTCTGGGGAGTGGCTACATGTAGCTCAAGTGGTTGAGCACCTGCTTTCCATGTACAAGGTCCTGGGTTCGATCCCCAGTACCTGCTAAAAACAAAACAAAAACAAATGAAAAAACCAAATCTCATTGGGGGAGCAGATGTAGCTCAGTGGTTGAGTACCTGCTTCCCATGTATGAGGTCCCGAGTTCAATCCCCAGTACCGCCTAAAAAGAAAAAAAAGCCCATGAGCTCCCCCAGCAGCTCTTTCCCTATGTTCTTCTTTAGACTAAGCTGAAATCTGCCTCCCTGAAGCCAGAAATTCTGTACAACCAAGTCTTCTCCTCTCCTGACCTTTCTTTTGTTTTAATAGATTAAAAAAAAAATGAGCCACCTGGCCCTCAGGAAGAATTTACTTTTCCTTAGAGTGTATCCCTGGCTTTCTCGGGCAGTGAGTCTGAGTGTGAGGCTTGGTTCAGCCCCACTCCTTAACCTTCTCCTGGTGACCCAGACATGCCCTTGGATTCTCCAGCACCTTTGTTTCATTACCCAGAAAAGAACAAAGGTGGGAGTTTGGATGATATGAGGGTGGGGCAGCCCCAATTATTGTCATAGACTTAATGTCACCTGCATTTCTTAAATATTAGAGATGGCAGGACATATATCCAACTCTTCAGCTTCTCAATGGAAGGCACACTGCAGTGGGAGATGACAGAGAAACTAATTTAAAACTCAATTGTTGGTCAGCTGAGATTTTGTTTTGAATAAGCATAAAGCTCCCTCTGTTCCTTCCCAGCCTCTTCCCCTAATCCCCTGGACCCATGTCTAGTCAGCCACCAAGTTCTGTTCCTTCTGTCCTGAATGGGGTCGTCTTACCTTCTTCACTCTCCATGCTGTAGCTGTACCTTTCTGTCTTCCTGCCTTTGACCTTGCCCAGCCCTGGCCTGCCTCCACGCTGTCAGAGTGATCCTTCCTCAGTACATACCTGACCCAGTCTTTCTCCTGCTTAAAGCCTCTCCAGGACTCCCCCTGTTGTCCAGATGAAGTTTAAACGCCTTGTTTTAGTCTTCATTTGTTCCGGACAACGTCTCCAAGGTCACATCTCTTCCCTCTGCCCTCTCCCAAGCATACGTACACAAAGCACGCCCTTTACCCCAGACCCATCGAACTGCTTGCCATTCCCTGACTGTCAGCCCTTTCCAGTGCTGGTCCCTGTGCCTGAAAAGTACCCCCATACTCTCCCATCCCCTCTCAGTTCACCTCCTGCCACTCCTGCTTCCTGCACCCTGTCTCCCGACAGGCTCCGTCTCTCCTGCTTCACAGCAACCTGAGCATCCCTTCATCGTGCACCCTCTTCTGCCCTCCCCTCCTTCTCCAAAGCCCCCTCTTCTCAAAGCTGGCTCCACTCTGCCAGTGTGGCCTTCTCACCAGATGTGTGGTGCATGGACAAGCTCCTCTTCCTAGTAGACTGAGAACTCCCCGAGGCAGGGACCGTAGCGTGCTCGTCCTTACCCTCACGGTTCCGATGACAGCCTTAGCGTGAGGCAAGCCCTGGGTAAACCCCAGTGAGCAGCAATGATTGTAATGGTAGAAATGTTCCGTTTCCCCTCCTTAGGATAAAGTTCACATTCCGGGTGCAATCTACCTCTCCATCAAATTCGATTCTCAGTGCAATACAGAGGAGGGCTGTGATGAGTTAGCCATGTCCAGCAGTAGTGACTTCCAGCAGGATCGACACAATTTCAGTGGGTCTCAACAGAAATGGAAAGATTTTGAACTTCCAGGTAATAAATAAATCCTTTGTTATATAGACTCTTAATTTTAATTTTATTTATTTTAATTAATATTGGGAAGGGAAATAATTGGAGGAT
Source organism: Chaetophractus vellerosus (assembly GCA_004027955.1). NCBI lineage: Eukaryota > Metazoa > Chordata > Mammalia > Cingulata > Chlamyphoridae > Chaetophractus > Chaetophractus vellerosus. The sequence goes on from PVKH010035974.1 coordinate 5,463, forward strand.
TTAAAAATGGTTTTAATATAACCTACCTATCTAAATTGCCATTCCCCGTTGCTCCAGTTTCCTGACCTGTTTCTGATTCTTGTGTGACCCAGGAGATACTCTGTATTACCGCTTTACCTCTGACATGAGCAACACTGAGTGGGGCTACAAATTCACTGTGACGGCCGGACACCTGGGGCGGTTCCAGACAGGTGTGTGCTCTGGGCTTTCCATTGGCATGATCTTCCTGCCAGGGACACTGTATGGGTGTAGGTGACATTATTTCACTGATATTTTCAGAATCAAAGCAAGTACCTTCTCTAAGACTTCAACAAATTTGTTTAACAAACCCCACATCTGCCACTCTTGAATAGAATATAATTGGCTAGTTGTAAACTTAAATGGCTAGATAGAAGAGTCATTCTGTCAGGGTCTTAAAAAAACTTCTTGCTTTCTTAGAATTTGCCAGGGCATTTTGTGAAGAAGGGGAACTGAAAATGTTATTCCTATGTTGCTTTTACAAAAGGCTTAATTTCTGGAAAATTTAAATGATCATAATTGTTTGACCCTATTTATTAAAACCCGAGCAGTTTATAAAACTTATCATTCTTAATGCACATAATTGTTAGACATTATTTTTAAAATATCTGTGTTTTGGGGGCTTGGCCAGGATTCGAGATTTTGAAGCAGATGTTGTCAGAAGAAAGAGTTGTGCCTCACCTCCCACTGGCCAAAATTTGGGAATGGCTGGTGGGCGTGGCCTGTCGCCAGACTGGTCATCAGCGATTAAAAGCCATCCACTTACTTCTGAGGATTGTGCGATGCTCTACCCACAGGTAAGCTGGTAGCTGATTGGGCCACTTGTTTGCTTACTTATTCAACAGAAACGAGCGCTTTCCATCTTCTGGCCTTCCTCACTCGGTGGGGAAGACACCCATGGAAGAGATCACCATAGTGTGGCGGGAGGGGTCCATGATGGAGGAAGCAAGGGGGAGCTGGGGGAAGGCTCCAGGGAACTGGGTGTGGAAGGACGTATAAGGTTTATATATGTTCAGCAGAAGGGAATAAAGTATGCAAATGCACAAAAGCATCATGGATTGGAGTTGTGATGGACTCAGGAGGAGTGAGCAGTTTATTTGACAGATTTTATTAGTTTAGAAATAGTTGTGTAGCTGAAGCTTGATGGATGATCATGAAGTTAACACACCCATGTAAACACCATTTAAATAAAGAAGTAACAAATTAGAGGCATCCCAGAAGATCCTCTTTACTTTCCATCCCAGCCATTACCCAGCCCTCTTCCCCAAAGGTAACCACCATCCTGGTTCTTGCCTGTTTTTGTAAATGATATAAAATAGGTTTTACTTAATATAAAAATAGGCTTTTTTTTGCATTTCATTGTGGTTTGTGAGATACATCCACATTGTTGCATGAAGCAATAATTCTTTCATTTTCATCAGTGTATAATCATTGCTTTATATGAACATATCACAGAATATTCTATTTTTTTTTTAAGGTTTATTTTACTTTATTTTATTTCTACTTCCCCGCACCCATTGTTTGCGCTCACTCTCTGCTCTCTGTGTCCGTTGGTTGTGTGCTCATCTTCCTTTTAGGGGGCACTGGGAACTGAACCCAGGACCTCCCGTGTGGGAGGGAGGTACCCAATAGCTTGAGCCACCTCCACTCCCTGCTTGTTTTGTTTCTCATTGTGTTTCCTCGTTATATCCCTTTGTTGTGTCATCTTGTTGCATCAGCTCACCATGCCAGCTCACCGCAGTCTTGCTTATCTTCTTTAGTAGGCAGTGGGAACTGAACCCGGGACCTCCCACGTGGTAGGCGGGTACCCAGCTACTTGATCCATATCTACTTCCCTCCATTCTATTGTTGATGGTCATTTGGGTTGTTTCTAGTTTTTTGCTATTGCAAACAATGATGCTATAAACATTCTTGTATGTCTTTTGATGCACATACATATGTATTTCTTCTGGTAGAATTGTTGAATCTTAGGGTTTATGTATGTTCAGCTTTAGTAGATTCTGCTAAACAGTTTTCCAAAGTAATCATACCATTTCACAAGATTATCTTGGCTATTTTGCATTTCCATAAAAATTTTAGGATTAATGTAATTAATTAATTCCTATACACACATGGACACACACACACATACAGCTCACCTTGGGATCTTGACTGACTCTGTAGGTCACTTTGAGGAGAATCACTGTCTTTAGAACATTGAGTCCTCTAACCCACAGCTGCCATGTACTCCTCCATTGTTTACGTCTTGTGTAGTTTCTCCTGCTAATGCTCTGTAGTTTTCTGTGTAAGGCCTGATGCAACATTGTGTTAGATTTATTCCTAGGTGTTTAATGTTTTGATGTTACTGTAGTTGGTATTTTAACTTTTCTTTTCGATTGCTTTTGCTGATATGGTTAATTTCATCTTTATCCTTGTATCTAGTGACATTGTTAAATTTGTTAATTCTAAGAGTTTATTTGTAGGTTTTTCAGTGCACAATCATGTCATCTGCTAACGATGAGTTTTATGTCTTCCTCTGATCCTTAGAACCTCTGTTTGTTTATTTTTGCCTCCAATATAGTACTGAATAGAACTGATGTTTAAATTTTTAAGGTTTCTGTACTATGCACATTATCCAAGAGTTAAAAAGAGAGAAAGAGTAAAAAATAAGTCCCCACCCCCTTGCCTGGGCCCCACCTGTGAGGAGTTCAGTGTTCTGTTTCCTGCACCTTTAAGGCACACAGCCCCTGAGAATGCTAGTCAGAGTGGCCTGGCAGGTCTTTTTTTTTTTTTTTTTTTAAGATTTATTTTTATTTATTTATATATCTCCCCCTTGCTGCTTGTGCTCTCTGTGTTCATCTGCTTTGCATTTTTCTGTGTCTGCTTATCTCCCCCGTTGAGTCATCCCGCTGAGTCAGCTCACCGTGCGGCGGCTTGCCTTCACCAGGAGGCCCTGGGAACTGAACCCGGGGCCTTCCATGTGGTAAACCAGAGCCCAACCAATTGAGCCACAGCCGGTTCCCCCAGGTCACCTTTTAATGTCATGTGGAGCCATCTTTAGAAAAAAGAAGGGAGCGGATGTGGCTCCAGCAGTTGAGCACCTGCCTCCTACATGGGCGGTCCCGGATTCGGTTCCCAGTGCCTCCTGAAAACAAAGGCAAACAACAAGCAAAACAAACAAACAAAAAAAAAAAACCAACTCAGGGAAACCGATGTGGCTCAGTGGTTGAGCACTGGCTTCCCACATATGAGGTCCCAGGTTCAATCCCCACTCCTAGTACCTCAAAAAAAAACCCACAAGATTCTCCCAGTCAGGATGAAGAAAGCCATGGCTCGTGTGTTCAGTTCATGGGCCGGCGGAAGGGAGAGAGAGAGGAAATCTGGGCATGACCACTGTCACCACCATTCCCTCAGATGCAGACCTCAGGGGCTACTAGCCCCACATGGACTTAGCTGTGCTCTTTTGAGATGGGCCATCAGTGAGAACTTTCTGGTCAAGTGATATGTATGAAACATTTAATACCTTCTCTGTCCTCAGACTGGTGGGCTCGGGGATCCATTCCAGCAGTTTGCTGGCCATCACCAACCTTCCTCCCAGTGGGGACACTCCTGCCCCCACCTAATCCCCGAGCCCTGAGAGATGCCCAGAATGCCTTGCCAGCCTTTGTTGTTTCACATTTGCTTACCTTGGAGATCCTGGAGAAGTGCTGATTTTGGGCTTCTCCCATAGGTCAGGCTGGCAGGCAGAGGGGAAGGGCCCCAAGGGGAAGATGGCAGGCAGAAAAACTGCCACGGGTCGTGTTCTCAGCCCCACAGTACAGGTGCAATTTACTTCACACCATAAGGACTTTCCTGAAAAGCCAGCTGCAAAGTGCTGTCTCTAAAGCAAACTGAATTCTCCCATTTCTTTAATTTTACGAAGATGTATTCCTCTGGAGCAAAGTTATTGGCTCCAAGATTACATTTAAATAGATAAAATTATTTTTCAAGTCACACTTTAATGAGAAAAAGTAAAACTGAAGATTATATATGTATAATATATAATGTAATAAGCCCTGAAATATTATTTATGTCCTAATTTTTCTCCACTGATGGATATTGTACTAGAATTAAAGCACAGCTTCTCTCCAAGTTTAAAAAAACATCACTTCAGTCTTCTCCACCAGGATCTAATTGGAAAGGATTCTGCTTTTCTTAGGGAAAGGATTTCTGGCCTGGGGAACCTTGCAAGTATATTTCTTGTGCTTTAAAAGCCTAAGGTCATGGTAGTGGTCATTGTTATTACCTTTTAAGTAGTTCTTTTTTCTGATCACAAAAGCAAGAGCAATTATAGAAAGTTTAGAAAGCTGATAGGGACAACTACTGTTAGCATTTTTTGGTGTGTTTATTGTTGTGTTTGATGTGGTTACACAGTACTGTCTATGCAGTTTTATACCTTGCTCTTTCCCACTTAATATTTATCTTGAGATTTTTCCACTGTCAATGGAAGTCTTCATAATAACTTTTTAAAGAAGCACAGTAATTCATTGTGAATATACTCCAGGATCTCCTGTTTCCTTGGAGTCAGGTTTTGAAGTTTAGGCTCTGCCCCTTTCCGTGTTAGCTTTTGGTGAATATTTTTGACTATTTTTTCCCCTGTGGGGGTGGGGGTGTGATATTTTATAATCACTTTACTAGATGTGGGGGAGGGACAGTCTGAGCTGTGGTTCCCAGCCATCTGACCCTGGCGTGGTCCACCGTAAACTGACCCTCATCTTCTGTGGCTCCTCCTGCAGTGACCTCTGTGACCTTGCACTGCTAAAGCCCCTGTGGCAGCTCTTCACCCACATGGAGTACAGCCTGTTTGAGGACGTGACTCAGCCCGGCATCCTCCTTCCCCTGCACCGTGCCCTCACCGAGCTCTTCTTTGTCACCGAGAACCGTGCTCAGGTGAGGGTTCTGGGCAGGCTAGCCCTGCACCTCTGTGAGATGAGGGCTCCACTCCCTCTGCTGCCCAGGGCAGGAGGCAGGACCCAGACTCTCAGCTCTCTCGGAGCTGTGGGGTGCCATCCGGGTCCTGGTAGATGAGCAGGGAAGCAGAAACTTGGCCTAAAGGCTGAGGTCTTCTCTCCCCAGCCCCGGGAGGCCCTCAGGTCAGCAGTAGGATTCTTTGTTTTGTCAGGCCTAAAGCCAAAAAGGGAAAAGAAAAAAAAAAAAAACCTGTCTTGGACCAGCCCTTGACAACAGTGAGGTTTGGAAAATAAAGCAGATGGGTTCTTTCTTCTTCCTCCTCTTTTTTTCCCTCCCCTCAGCACAATAGCCTCATTGAATGTGAGAGATGAAAGGGCCTTTCAGACTTCTCTAATGGAAACTGACCCTACAAGATGGGGGCTGGAGGGTTTCCTTGCCGGGTTCCCCCTTTTGGTGAAGGGCAGAGCCAGGCCTGGAACCAGGCACCCCAGCTCTCTCCCAGGCCCGACTCCCTCATTTGCTCTCAACTGAGGTGGCACCATGAGGTGCGTGGCAAAGCAAGCCCCATTTACCCACTCCTGGCTTCGGTTCTCGTGGGTGTCCACCTGGCTGTCATCTGTTGAAGCTGCACTGGGCTTCCGGCCCTGCTGCCGTTGCTCACAGAGCCTGTGTTCTCTCCTCAGGAGCTTGGCTTGCTGCAGGATTACCTGCTGGCCTTGACCACCGATGACCACCTTCTCCGCTGCGCGGCTCAGGTATTCTTTCTCCCTCCGCAGAGCTGGACCTCGACACTGTTGCCCTCACGTCATGAGGACCGATCTACCCCAGTTTTACATGGAACTCTGTTCCAATTCACTGATTTCCTCCTGGTTTCCCGAGAGAGCAGTTAAGCCCCATCTGTCAGTGTCACTCATATTAAACTGCGGAGTCAGAGACATGAGCAACATTTGTCTTTTTTTTTTTTTTCCACATATCCCCCCACCTTTCTGCTTGTTCTTGCTGTGTTCATTTTTGCGTTCTTCTGTGTCTGCTTTGTCTCCCCCCATGCCGAGTCAGCTCACCGGTGAGCGGCGGCCTTCCCCACTCGCAGGCATCTTGCCCCGCTGGTGGGCGACTCTGCTCTGCTCACGGGCAGCTCCATTCTGCTCATGGGCGACTTGCCTTGCCCGTGGCGGCTTTGCCCTACCCGTGGCAGCTTTTTGCCCTGCCCACGGTGGCTCTGCCCCGCCCACGGCGGCTTGCCCCCTCAAGG
>PVKH010035975.1:0-11659 GCA_004027955.1 Chaetophractus vellerosus
CTCTATAAGAGAATGAAATTCAGACAAAGAAGAGCAAACACCATGGAAGCAAGAAGCTGAAAGCAAGGAAATCCAGAAGAGAAGGGAGAGCCCAGCAGATGCCGCCATGTGCCTTGCCATGTGACAGAGGAGTCCAGGATTGCCGGTAGCTGGTCTCCGGAAAGAAAACATTGCCTTGATGACATCTTGATGTGGACATTTTTCTCAGCCTCCAAACTGCAAGCTTGTAAGTTAATAAATTCCCATTGCAGAAACCAACCTATTTTATGGTATCTGTTTTGAGCAGTTTTAGCAAACTAGAACACTCCCACTTTTCAAACCCTTTTTTCCAGGACAGAATAAAAAGAGAAATCAACCAAGAAGCTTGAGGGATGTAACACTGGGTAAGATTACAGACAGAGGTTAAACCGTAAGGACAAATTCAAGGCTCATTTCACTGAACACAGTCCGGCAAGGTAGACAGTCCTTTTCAACATTCATGCTTCCATCGAGGGTGGGCTCCGGGGGACCGTAAACCCACCAGGGGATTGCTAACAGCCCAGGACGAAGGAGAGCCTGCAGAGCTTGGTTCCTGGGTCAGCTCTGCCATTTACTCTGCCATTTGTGACTTTGGGCAAATCACTTCACCTCCTTGAGTGTCAGTTTTTCCACAAGTAAAATGCCTGAAAGCTTAAATGGGACTGGGTCCGTGAAAGTGCTTAGTAAACTGTGAAATGAGCAGACAGGGGCAGGTGGGAGATGCCATGGTTTCTCCAGGTGGGCTGTACATCTCCAAGCCCTGGTTTTCAACGTCTCCGAGCACGTTCCTACAGAGCGGCTGGCTTCTGCCTGCCCTCTCTGTGGGCTGCTCACTCAGTTGCCCAAACCCGTCTCTCTGCTGGGATTTTAACTTGTCTGCCTGGACCATGTTCCTAAACAGGGAAATGATTCCAGCAGTTGAAGAAGATGGCAGCTTGGGGGTGGGGTGGGGTGGGGTTATGGTGGCGTTGGTGTCCCGGGCGTTCTGGGGTCACTTTGGAGGGCCGCGCCGAGCTGCTGGGGGTTTGTTCACAGCCTTTCCCCTGAGCCTCCTCTGTCTGGGTCTCTGCTACCTGGGGAGAGCAGCTGAGTGGTTGCTAGGGCCTCGGGGAAGACGCCCCCTCGACCAAGACTGGGCAGAGAAGACGGTCCTGGTCTCCGTTCCCGAAGGTCGTGGTGAGTGAGCTGCCCATTTAGAGCCCTGAACACTGAACCCATAGGTGAAATCATCACTGAAGCGAGAGGAGAAAGCAAAAGGAAGTGCAATGCGGCCAAGACTAGAGGCAGGGAGAAGTGAGCGCTTCACGTTAAGCCTAAGGGCAGATGTGTGGGGTTTGATTGACTTGGAAATGAGCTCAGTTTGTTGGAGTCTGATGTTATCAAATGGGCCTAAGTCTATACACAATGCACTTCCAACCCTTATAGGGCACCTGTCTCCACAATATCTTCTCTTTTGGTTTCAGTTATTACTCATTGAGCTCCTGGTCTGTGTTAGACAAAATGCCAAGCAGTTCAGAAATATTATCATGTACTCGTCATCAAATCCCATGAGACAGACATTATTATCGCATTCTAAAGTTCAGAAAAACAAAGTCCAGAGAGAGGGCAAATAATTTGTTCCAGGTCATCAGCAGGCAGATGAGAAAGCCAGGACGGCTATTCCTGGCTGCTAATCCCCTGATCTTTCTACTTAAGCTATTCTGTCCTCCTTTCTTTGCTCTCTTTCCTTGCTGATCAGAAAAAGGCTATGGCCATCACCACTGCATTTCTTAAACTAACAAGATTTGAAAGGGCACACTCAACATTTGTTCATTCAATAAAGATTTATTCAGCTCTGCACTAGGCAAGAAGACGCAGCAAGCCACATTGAAAACTAGGAGTAAAGCCCACTTCTCAGATACTTTACCTTTCCCATTGGGGGTGCCTCTCATGGGGTTTAATCTGAATGAATGTCAACCAAGAAGATTTAGACCTGAAATTTCTTTCCAATACCATCGTAACCATATTAAGTCCCTTAAGAGAACACCCAATATTGCTATAGATGAAATAGAGATTTCCAGTGGCAGGGTGTCAGAAAAGTTGGATTGTGTCACCAGCTTTGCCACTAATAAGCTGAGTGACTGCTTGGGTCTCAGTTTCCCCATCTGTCCAACCAAGGGTTACCGTGTGATCTTTAGTGCCCTCTCAGCTCTAACATCTCACTAATTTAACTGAGCTCTCCATTTCAGTTCCCTGTCTATCCAAATGTACCCTGATGCTCATTTTGAAAGTTGGGGATGTTGGCTTGTTTTTCTCATCCCAGGCCCTAATTTTCCTGGCAATTATACTGTTAGTTGATTGTTATTGTTTCTGTACCTCTGACTCATTTGTCATTTACAGATGCTTTACCTCGGTTAATAATATTTGGTTCTGTAAGAGACACACACGGCCACGATCTAGAGGCATACTTAGCTATGAGCTATGCGTTTCCCTAGAAAAGCAGCGCACAAATCAAGAAACTGCAAATTGAATCCCTTTTTCCATGTCGTAGGACTGCTTATATTATCAAGAGCGGATAAAAAGTGGATGCAACGTATTTCGGTTTGGTAAATTGCTAGTTTTATATATTTGGAATCACTTTAACGTGATGTGCAAGGCCAGTTTTTGTAAACCCAGTCCAGTTGATGTAGTTTGTATAAGATAGCAGCCAGGCACAAAAGGGTTTTTTTCTTTCTTTTTTTCCCTAGAAACTTCAGGAAAGACACTTTTCTCTTCCTGGTGATTTGATGACTCTGAGTGGCTATACTCATTCTGTGCCACATGCATACATTATACTGTTTCTAATCCTTAGACAACCAACAACAGCTATTTCCGTGCCCATTTTGTGGATGGCGAAACCGAAGTTCAGGAAGGTGTGAAATTTACACAAGGCCATTTGGATGGTAAGTGGCCAATGCAGGATTCGAGCCGAGTTCAGGCTAAATCCGAACTGTTATGCCTTCTCCACTACATATGCTGCCTAGAAGGGAGGAAAATTTGACTAATATCCAGATGGTTTAATACATGACAGGAATAAGCAAGGAGAAATTGGTGCACGTAAGGCTGATTTCTCCACGAAATGCGGCAGAAGAATGGGCTGATGCCAGCTCACCCCGTGGTGCCTTTGTGTGAATCAGAAAAATGTGCCCTTCCTGGAGGATGCAGCCCAATAGGCAAAGGGTCTGTTGCGTGGATCAGGGGCTGACCCTCCACCCTTCACCCAGCCCCTCTGCCGGGGACCTTGTACCCAGCTTCCCTACGGAAGGGTGAGTGGAGGAATGAGTGGGCTGGCAGTGGGCTGCCAGCAGGGTCTTGAGATTGGAATGGCTGGTGCCCAGAAGACTGCATTATTCATTTCATGGTCTTCAAATATGCATACTTCTCACCCTCTCTTTTCTTTTGCAAGTAGGTTAGTGGGCAGAGGGAACCGTTTCATACTGTTTCCAGATGCCAAGTTCAGTTAGAAAGACTGACCACACATCCCAGGGCTGGTCTGGCTGAAAGCCAGGGCCGAAGTAATACATCGTTCGTATTGTTACGGAGTTGTCCTGAAGAAAGTTCAACTTGGTGTACCTTAAAGGGATCACTTCTAAAAACGTGGCCGGCAACCTGGTTTGTGCCCTGGACCCCTGCTGCCCCTCAGCAACCTCCTGCCCTGCTTCCTTTGCCTCTGCTGGGTCTCTGCGGAAATCACAATTGACCCGGGCTATTAGGGCTTTGGTTAACAATGAGAAATGATAATAGCATATATAATATAATATGTACGTATTTCGATAATTAAAAGAAGGAAACAAAACCATGTGGACTATAATATGCCTGTTGCAATGGGGTAGGGGAGGAGGAGAGAGGAAAATTCTAAAAGGAGAAAGAGGCATTTTTACCAATAGGAGGCGACTTTGAATTTTCAGAGGCTGACAAGAAAATTCACACCATAGAGTGTTTCATTTGGAAATCACCTTAGTGATTTGTTAATAGTGCCCAACGTTTGTGAAGACTTTCCATTTAGAGAACCGCATCTCATTTAATAGTGAGAGCAACCTATGTGGGCACCAGAGCCCCACTTTACAGATGAGCAGATTGAGGTTAGAGAGGTTGAGTGACTGGTTCCAGGTCCCCTAGAACACAGGTTCACATCAAATGTTGTGGTACCAAGTACAATGAGGGACACCTGCTGCCAGCCTCATTGCCTCCTAATCCAGAGAAGAGCATGTGATTTGGAAACTGCACACAGCTGGAGAGCTGGGAAGAGCCCCAGCAGTCAGTCCTCCCAGTGTTGGGGGCCGTGGCAAGCCCACCCTACCACAGAGTCGTTCAGAAACTTGCGGGGCAGGGATTTGATAGAATTTGGCATGAATAGGTGCTTCATAAGTGTTTGCTTTAGGAATAGGTGGCTGGGAAAACGAATGAATCATGGCACCCGTGAGGGGGGCAAGTAGGAAGGGGTGGTCCGGGAGGCAGGGGCAAGTGGGAGCCCTGGTGGCCTGCAGGCAAAACGAGCTCCTCGCTCTTGGTCAGGGGTTCTTAACTGTTTTTGTTCCACAGACCCCTCTGCCAGTCAGGTGAAATGAATACTGCTGCAATTTATTTATTGCATACATCCATAAGTGGAGGAAATGCTAGATTTCAGTTAGAAGTCAGAGAAAATAAAGATAATAAGTTGACTTGTTTTCAATTCAGTCTCATGGACCCCCTAAAATCTTTCCACGGATCCCTTGGGGGTCCCTGGACCCCTGGGTAAAAATCCCTGCACCAGATACAGAGTGCCTTCTATAAGAAGAAATAGAAAATCACCAGCCAGCTTTGGGCAGCACAATGGGATGTGTGGGAAAAGCCTCTGGCAGCCCCTCATTGCCTGGGCTGGGGCCAAGGCGTTAGTTGCCATCACTGTTAGGACAATTCCCACAAGCAGTTTGGAACGTGCTGGACGTGTTCCTTCTCTTCTCCTTCCACCCCCTTAGGCCGGACGTGTGCGGGACAAGATGGCTGGGCCAATAAATGGGACGCGAGGCAGTGGTCATGGAGCGGCTGGGATGACAAGAGGCCTCCTGCTCCAGCCCCAGCTCTCCTTACCTTTAGGTTATGAATTGAGACTTTGGTTTAACAAATTAACATCATTTAAAGTAAGATAATTGGAAAAAAAAATAGTTCTGGCATATGGAGTATTGGGTTTTCTCTCTTCCCCCCTCCTTCCCTCTTTCTCTCTTTCTTTCTTCCTCCACTCTGCCCGCCCCCCTCGCGTGTGTATTTCCTTTTATTCCAATTTATTTGTGATCCCAGCGAGCCCTTTCAGCCGAAGCGGGAGCACTTCCTGATGAATGTACACCTCAGGCGCTGTGGGCCACTCCCAAAGTGTGTATTAATCAGGCCCACAGCACCATCTGTCATGGCTAGGGCTTAATTAGAAAATGGGCATTAAAAAGGGAGCCATTGCAGGGGAGGGGGGGAGAGCAGCCAAGTGCGCTTGGCGAGCGGCTCGTGGGCAGCAGGGGCTGCGGGCTCTGCCGGCAACGGAGGAGGGCGGCGGGTGGTCAGAGGGGAAGGGGAGGAGGACACAGTGGCCCTGAGGTCCACCAGGGCTGCGGGAGCCGTTCCCAGGAAGGCTCTGGGACGCACAACTGGGAGCTCAGAAGCATCCCGGGTGTGGATTTTAACGGACTTCCAGGACCGAAGGGGGAAAACAAAACAAAACAAACAGAAAATGAAGAGGACCAGCTCTGGCGTGTCCCCCCTTATCGTACCCATGGCCCTTCCCATTGCCTGCCGAAAACCAAATTAGGTTTCCCTGCAAATTCAGTTAAATTAGCCTGGCATGTTTCATTTTGGCCAAGTTGAAAATAGAACAAAGTGCCCTTGGATGCACAGCCCCTACAAGCCAAGGGAAAGGTAAATCTGATCACAAAAGCTCGGTTTTCCCATCCTTTGTGTTTCACCTCTAAATCGGGTGTTGGAGAGGTGCTGTAACAACTCTAAGCCACTGTGAACTTTCTTTCAGTAGGATAGTTTACCCACCAAAGTACTCAACCCACTCTCCAGGGAACACCAAGCAAGAGGGAAATTGCGAGCATGTGGCAGGCACTTCAGGGAGTGAGCCCTTCTGACGACTGGGCTTTACTCATGTTTATAGAGACCTGATGACACGGTAGGCACACAGCAAGCAGTAAATAAAAAGCTCAGTCATGCCAGGGCAATTATTGGGCTTCTGACACAATGCGACACATAGACGAAATCTCTCCCACTGCGCTCAGAGTCTTCAAGAATTTTCTGATATTACTGTTCTGAGAGTTCTTTCTTAATTTAAGCATGGCATTACAACAACTCGTTTCATTCTTTGCTGCACAGTAAAGTGTCCTTAATTGGGCCCAGCATTTTTGGAATTTATATTAATTACAACACAGTGATCCTATTGGATGGGGGGTTTGGATGAAAAGTTGTAAATGAGGAATCTGTACTTTTATGAGATCTGCACATATGACGCAGTGTTTGTATAAATTGTAATCTTAGATTCATTTCAGTTAATATTCCTTATTAGTACTCCATTCATTTCTGAATTTATGGCGTCTGTAGTGTACAGCATAATTATCAGTATTTCTTTTAACAAATCCTTGAGTTAAGACGGTTTTGTAAAAGTAAATGAGATTCTCAAGTTCCTGTCTTTCAAAATAATAAGGTTTCACTGTGTTTAATTTGGACCTAGTTGCTCAGCACCTTCTTTAGCCATGTCACAAATTAGGTGGAAGCCTCGGAAGGAGATGGGGTCGTTCAAAGCGGCGTTGCTGGAGCTAAGCGGCTCTGGACGCTGTCTGGGGGATGGCCACAACACAGTCCCTTCTTTCCAGAGCCGCTAAGGCCAGGACCCACTTACCTTCCTGCTGCTACTCCTGCCTCTTGAGCCTGCCTCTTGCCTTTGCTTCCTCCCCAACTGGGTCATTACTTTTCCTACAGGAACGAAAGAAAGGTGAGATTGTCATTCTCCGTGTCCCACAGCTCAGGATTGGGGCACAATTTTGAGAGGCTTTGTCTAAGGGGGTCTCTGAGGAGGCGTGGTGAGGGGAAGCTTCTCTCCCTACCCTGGAATCTCCCCCACTTCTGCTCACCTCCTGGAGAACACTTGCCCTGACTCCCTCCTGTGTCTGGATTCGTTGTCCTTTCTCTGTTGTTGGGAGTGACATGCAAAGAATAGGAGCTTTAAATCCGCAACGCCTGGGTTTGGATCCCAGTTCTAATATTTATAGCAGTGTAACCGTAGCAAGTTCCTTGACATCTCTGAGTCTATTTCCTTAAAAAATAAAATAAAATATCGAGTGCTCTGTGAGGATTAGAAATAATAGGTACAACACAAGTAGCGCCAGAATAGTAAATACTCAAGAATGGCAACTATTTTTTATTCTAGCACTTCCCACACTGTGCCTTGAATGTGTTTACCTATCAGTCTTCCACTCAGGACTCTGAGCTCTTTTAGGGTATTTCTCTATCCTTAATATCTGGCACAGAGAAGACATTAAATAAATGTTTGTTGGCTGGATCAATCATTCAATCAATGAATCCATGGGAATTACTGGATTCATCTTTAAATGGCCTGGCTTGTTTTGTGCATCATTCAACAGGCCTATTTCATGGCACTATCTGAGATGAGAGCTCATTCTAAACAATGAGAGAATCAGATAGAGGAAAAGAATAAATTGAAGAAATTGGATTTGATATTTCGGTCCTTAAAATGTAGTCTGCTCATAGATTATGATCAAACTTCCCATACAGAAGACTAAAGATAACTCACTTTATTGCGGTCTTGAACGTGCATATTCTCAGCATTAGAATAATAGGTGCAAAATGAAAAACTAAACAACCACAATCCGCCTCCCGCACCCCCCCAGTTTTTCTCCTTTATAAGCAGAGTGATTACTATTTTCCTTGTAAGTACCATTCCTGCGAAAGCCTTCAAATCTTAGAAACTTGCAAAAATTAGCAATTGTTGGCACCTCCTTGGGAAGAAGAGAAAAACCCAAAGCTTTGATAGATTTTAAACTGCAGGCCCTTTGGGACACTGTAAATGGCTCATAAATACAGCTGGTGGAATATTGCCTGCGCGTGTTTTCCACTCACATTCACCTATGAGGTTCTGCTCCGGCCCCTTGAGGATCGATTCACACAATAACAGACTTGCTGAAGTATTAATCTTTTTGCTGACCTAAGCCTTTTTTTCTATTAAAGTGAGGCTGGGGTGGGGCTGGGATGGGAAGTGAAATCTAGACCACTATGAAAGCAATGGGGGGGGGGGCGGGATTTCATTTCCAGACTTCAGAAAATATACTAAGTACTTCTTTTTTTTCTGACCTGACTGAGCCATCTCGATGGGGTACCCTAGCTGGCCCAAAGTCATGGACCTCAGCCCCTCAGACCATCCTCTAGCCTGGCTTCGTGGCCTTAAGACAAAGCCTCCAGGAACCGTCCCAGTGAAGCCTGGGCCAGCCGGCCCCAGTAGAGCAATAAGCCACCCTCCCCAGAGCCGTGGCAACTGCTAAATGGTTTTATTATCCCGTAACACCCTACCAGAGCAAAGGGATAATGTTTAGGTATTGAGAACTCTCACGTGTAATCACACTTCACAAGGTTCAAGATTTGGCACTGCTGCAGCGGATGTTGGGGGGAGTAATATTATTACCTAAATTCTCAGCACGAAATCATTAACGCAACATCCTTCTGAGGTGAGTCAAGGGGAAGAAGCCAAGGAAGAGGCCGCTTTGGTTTTCCCACCTCCAGCTTGTCTTAGACATCAGGAGATGGACAGAACAGGAGGAAAGGAAAAAGTCAATTCCTCTGCTTTCACTTGCTTTTTTCCTGCTCCCACCCTTCCTCAGAAAATGAAAAAGAGCATGATCAGAAGATACAAGGATGAATGATTTGCAACTGCCCCCAACCTCGGGCAAGCAGTGCTGTCAGGGGAGGCAGGAAGCAGGGAAGCTTTGGAGTAAGAGAGGGCCGGATTTAAATGGCTGGTCCTTTCCTTCCTGGGCCAGTCACTTCCCCTTCACCTCTCTGAGACCCAGTATCCTCTTGTTTAAAATGGCAACAATTATATCAGCCTTTCCCGGCTGTTAGGAGGATAAAACAAGATAATGCAAGGTGGCGGGCGTCTTTTGGTAAGTGGATGTATGACTTCTGCAGTGTGCGGTGACAGAATTCTGGCCCTGCCATCCCCTCTCCCAGAGTCTACGCCTAAACATTATCCCTTTGCTCTGGTAGGGTGTCTCCCAGCTGGGGACAGCTGCGAAATCATTCCCAGTGGCTGCAGCAGCAGCCCAGGATCTGTAGCGCCGAGGCCAGAGGCCGGTGCTAACCAGACCGATCCTGTGGCAAGATGTGGAATGTGTCCCTGCTGCTCACCCTTCCTGGGTTACTGTCCATTTTGCCAGCTCAATTTTCTAGACTTCCGGTCAGTTCTGGGAACTACCGACACTCCTCTGCTCAAAGTTTCTAAGTTGGTGTCTTCTGCTTGAATTCAGACACCATGGCCAACAAAATATGGAAAGTGCATAAGAGAACTGGGGCACTTAGTAGGCGTCTCATCACGGGAGGCACTCAGTGCGTGGTGTCCGTTGTGTTATTAGCCTCGGCGTTCCAGGACTAGTCAAGGGTCCGTGATGTGCCACGATGCTTTGCTGAGACACGAATGTAAATTGCCTTAGGAAGGAGACACATCAAATTATTTCTTGATTGGTTTTTTACAACGAGCATATATTATTTGAAATTCATGAAAAGCAGTAAATATATTTCATTAAAAAAAAGAAAACGTGGCATTGATGTGCATCGTGTATATTCAGAGTCAACAAAACTTGGGGGATTTACTGTTCTCAATTGATTGACTAGCAAGCCCAGGCCACGAGAGAGGGAAATATTATTCCATAATTGTACTCACGAATGGCGCCCAGTGAGAGTCAGGATCTTCTGGTGGAATTGACCGACTCCAAAGAGCCTTGGATGGTTAAGGAAAGAAAGTCTAAGGAAATAAAGTTTAATATTTTGGGTTAAGACGTTGGTCACCACCTATATTCGACTAATACAGCCACTTGGTCCATTCACAAGCTTGCACCAAAGTATCTTGTCAGTCGGCTGAGTCTTCGCTGCTCAAAGTGTGGTCTGTGGGCCACACCATCGGCATCTCCAAGGAGCAAAATAGAAATGTGGAATCTCAGGTCCCACCCAGACCTCCCGAATCCGAATCTGCATGAAGACAAGATCTCTGGATGACTCATAAGCGTGTTAAAATTTGAGACACGCTGACCAGTCACTTGGCCATTAGCAGTTAGAAGAAATGGCAAGGCTACTTTCCCCAAACTCTATTGGTGTCAAACTCATTTTCAAGTCTCTAGGATTTATCCTGGGACTGTTAGCCTAGCAAGTACTATATTCTTTAAGGGACCAGCTCAAGAAAATGTCTGCCTTTCCCCCAGTGAAATGATCTGTTTCTTTTTTTCAAATGGAGTACTGAGGGAAACAGAAACCCCTTTTCTTCTTTCATCTTTCCTGACTTGAAGTGAGAATTTCCGGGCAACAGGAAGAATAATCTTAAATTGTCTACATCATAGAAAGGAAGTGATTTCATCCGTGGTGGTGGACTGGGTCACCTCCTACCTTGCTCAAGCTGTTTGCACAGGAGGCGCCTCTACTTGATAAGTATCTTCTACAGAATGGATTAGATCCTGAGGAAGCCATTATCATGGAGTGTCAGTGAGTAAAATTAACATGTATTTTTAATAAGTCTGTAATTACTTATTCTACAATAGACCATATGGTGTATTCACTTTGCGTGGACTCAAACACTTAAGCCCTCAAATGCCATTTTGCTTTAAAACACACACACACACATATACACACACACCCCTTCCCCTCAAAGAAAACAAAGGAATTGCATTTCAAGCTCCAAAACATTTCCTTAAGGAGCAAAAATTCGAATTACTCTCAAAGCCAGGAATTTTACACTTGAGTCTGCGGCGAGTTTTCGCCATACCCCAGGCCTTTTAATTTGTTGGCTCAACAGTCTGAGCTGAGGGCAACAGGGCAGCTCAGAGTTTTCAGCTGTAAAGCACTGATTTCCTTGTTTTTGTGAATTTTTGCATCATCCCTGGTGTTGTTATTTAAATGGAGTCGTTGGGTATTTTTCGTATTAGAATTCCATTAAATTGGGAAACAAAGAGCCCTCTGCTTCTTTCAAGGAGAAAATGCCTCCATTTTCCCACTTCTAGACTGTAAGTATTTCACTAAGGCCTTTTGATGATACTCTCGTGAACACACTTTTAGAGACGTGCATGCATTTTATGACTTCATTTGGGTCTTTTAAAACTGCCGATTAAGCAATGCCTCTTAAATTTTTTTTTTTTCCCCTGCTCTTAAAGGCTGCAGGGAGTCTCAGCTTGCTCTAGTTGCCTTAGAGGGGTCCCACATAAAAATGCTATCTCGCACCACGTACTGAGGAAAGGAACAATAAACGCCAGCATTAAGGGGACAAATCAGTCAATTTGAGATGATTGTATATTTTAAAAATTCATTAACTGAATCTCTCACAGTCAATCTGATCACTATGGAAATTTTCACCTTTTAAATAAGAAATGCAGCGTTGATAAACCGA
>PVKH010035976.1:0-11661 GCA_004027955.1 Chaetophractus vellerosus
AGAACGCAAAAAAAAAAAATGGACCCAGCAAGAACAAGCAGAAAGGGGGGGGGATATGTAATAATAAAAAAAAAGAAACAAAAATATATTAAATTATGATTACTGCAAACCAGTAGTATACCAAACTTTTTTCCCCCTCTTTTAAAGCAAAGAAATCTTTGGAGATGAGGAAACTCATTTTGTAAAGCAGAGAAGGAGTTGGCTTCTCTGGTGGGATGGGTGGGGGAAATGTTTGACAGAGCCCCTCCCATTCTTGCTGGGCCCTAGGGTTCCCCCAAACCCTTTCCCAATCCACACAAACAAAAACATACCAAGACCCTAAAGGGTTTCACAGAGGCCTCAGACTTCCCCATGGCCCCGTAATCGAATCGCAGGGGGAGCAGCAAGCAGCTAAGACAGAGTGTGCTGCTGCCTCTCTAAGCATCAGTGGTCGTCATGCAGACACTCACCCAGATTCTCCTGCAGGGTTTGCTCCTTGAGCTCTCGAACCACCAGTAAACGTTTCTTATGGTGGCTGAATGTGGCTGTCTGGGAGTCCAGAAATGCCATATAATTTTTCTGGGCTAGGGCAGGGGACGGATGGAAAATAATTTGAACATGATGTTTAAGCAAAGAGAAAAATCTGTGGGGATGGGTGAGGGTGATTGGAATTTAATAAACAACAGTTTAGTAGGTTTTCCAAGAAAAAGTTTTTCCTCAATGTGCATTAACCTACATAGTTTTAAGAAAATGAACTAGAGTTCAGCAACATCATCCCAGACAGACTGCTCTCTACTGCTAAACTTCTAAAATCACCGGGACAAAGACCTGGTATCTAACCCAGGAGAGGACTGGCAAATAAAAGTGCACAGAAGGCTGTTAACAAAAGCAGTGGGAAGTAGTCACTTAAATATTTCTGCCTAAATAGCCATTAAAAGGCACACGGATTTTGAACAAATGCATGGATTTATTAAAATTATTATCCAGTGGCAAAATACACAGACATTAATGGCACCAGTAAAATATATGAAAAAAAGCAAAACGCTACTCTCCAAAGAAACATTTTATTAATAGGTATTAGGTCTATGCAGAGGAATTATTTGCATTTTGTACGTTGTCACTGGTGGAAAAAAATCCAAGTCAGAACTGCCTGGATGGATTGTCACAGTGCCAGGAAGGATGCTTTCGTTGTCTAGTTTGGGGCACCTAAACCGAATGATGCAGAAAGAAGTCCTCCCCCCAGTTTTAATTAGGGCATTAGATGGGAGAGCAGGCAGGGTATGAGCGTAAATGCTTGTTAATGTCAGAAAGGCCAGACATCACTTACAGATAGGCTTTGCTCAAAGGCTGAGCTTAAAACCAACCCTCACTCCCTAAGATTTCTGTAAGTCAATCTAATATCTTTTTCCACTTTGTTTTTAGGGGGTCAGAGTAAATACTGGAAGATCTAGACCTGGTAACACTCATCTATTTTCTAGGAACCATAAACTTCATTTGCAAAATGTTTTTCTATGTTATTTCACCTAGATTTACCAATTGTTAACATTCTGCCTATTTGGTTTCTTCCTTGTTTCTCTATGTATACACACACCTCATTACTGCTTTTGTAGAACATTGTGAAAGGAAGTTGCAGATATTATCCATCATCCCTAAATACTTCAGCATACACTTCTTAGGAATAAGGATATTATTTAATAGAACACAACACAATTAATTGACATAATATTATCTAACATACAGATCATATTCAGATTTATCACTATACAAAGATTCTTAATCATATCACAGGTTTGTAACACTGAAATATTTTATATGCTACATTTAGTAGTTTAGCATATTAAAAAATTCTGGTCAAAATTCATGTTACACCCAATGGGGAATTTTGATGTACTCTGCAAAACAGCACATTACTAAAAGACGTCATCTCACTGTGCCCAATCTTTATACTTCCAAATGAGGAATTCCATCTAAAATGTAACCCTTACCTTCTAAAATGGAAGGCTTTACATTGGTTTCTATGATATCCAGTCTGTTATATTTGTATACCTGAAAGGGAAAATACAATACTTTTAGGCAGAAAAAACTTCTAGTCACTGGATGGGGAGCAAAAGATCACTTTCAAAGGTGACCTGGCTACTTCCCAGAGAAGGCCTCCTAAAAGGCAGGCAAAGGAAATTCAGCTCATTTCAGTACAAAACTGTACTGAAGGAAGACAGACTAATTTCCAGCATTATAAAAAATAAATTTTAAAAATGGGTTTAAAACATTGCTTATTCTTAGATCAGGGTCCTGACCTATTTCTACTTAATCTTACGAGCCGCAGATGCCAAGGGATTCCAGCTGATTTTGTTTCCCTTGTTTCCCTTGCTCTCCTTCTGTTTATCACCCAACACAAGGAGGATCTGAAAAATTCTCTTACCATTCTCAGAGCTTCTTCCCAGGCAGCCCCCTCTAACAGCAAGAGCACAGCTTCTTCATAATCCTGACAGGGGACATCAAGGAAGATAACAGTTTAATGCAGCAATGGTGTCAGGTGCACCATAACAAATTGCAAAGTTGCCTACAGAGTTGCCTCTATCTACCTTTCTGGCCTTATCCTTATAATTCCAGTTCTTAGCACCATGCCTGGCCTAGAGTCCATGCTCAATAATGACTCAGAAGACAAAGGAGTACACTCTGGGAATAATGACAAAACACACGGTAAGTGTCATCTCTCCACATCTCTGGATATTAAAACCACCCGAGAGTTCTGCTACAAATGCCCATCTGCCCAGCTACACCACCAAGTTTCATGCAGCAGATTTAGGTGGGCTCCAGAATTGTTTGGAAAACCACACATTGAAAAACAGTAGTCTAGAATAGTAGTCTTCTAAACTTATGTTTTTCTCTTTTTCTAATCTTTCTTTTTCTCCAACTTTTTATTTTGAAAATTTTCAAATCTACAGAAAAGTAAAAAACTAGTGTAATCCACAACTGTACACCCTTTCTTCAAATGCTTTTGATTCTATACCTTTAATAGTAAAAATATATTGGGACATGTACTACAATATATACTTATAATTATATACATGTACTTACTAACATATTATGCACTATATAAAGCATATAAACCTTAACACATTTTTAAAAGAACAAAATATACAAGACTACTGGCTAAGTTTCCTTAAATAGTCACTTTCATAAAAAAAAAGATGGGAGGAAAAAAAAAGACGGGAGGAGGGGTACATATTAAATTAAAAGAGATTGAAAGGACATAAGATACAAAATGCAATACACAATCCCAGATTGAAACCTTATTTGGCTCAATCTACTGTAAAGAACAATTTAGAATCATTCTGGAAATGTGAACATTAATTATTAGTTATAATTAAAATGTATTAACATGGAAAAAAGATGGAGATCATAACACAAAGTAAATTAAAAAGCAGCACACACCATGATTTCATTTTGGTTAAAAATGCATATACTTGCATATAGAAAACTAGAAGGCAATACAATGAGACGCTAATAATGCAATCGAGTGGTAGGAATTTTAATTTTCTTATATTTGTTTATCAGCATTTTAAGTAATCTACAATGCATATATACTTTGAAAAATAAATTATTTTTAATTTTAAAATATTCAAAATAATTAAGTAAACATTCTAATATTTTCTTCCCATACCCTAATGCAGGGGTTCTTAACCTTTTTTGTTCCATGGACCCCTTTGCCAGTCAAGTGAAAACCACAGACCCCTTACTAAGTCCACACTATACTGTGTATTATTTAATATATCACACCCGCAACAACATGTCCCTACAAGAATAATGTTTTTTTGAATTTCAATTCAAGCTCACAGACCCCTGGTTAAGAACCCCTGGTCGAATGGATTATCTTGTATTCGTCTTTCTAACAGGCCTATTCCAGAGGTCCACAGAGGGGCATAGTAGGATGTGTTTTCTTTAGCCTACAGTTGTTGTTTTTTGTGTTTTTTTTTTTTCAAATCAGGAAATATCAAATAAAACTCCACATTTCCTTTCTTTAAAAAAAAAAAAAAAGCTGGTTGAGAAGCTTTTCTTGGACTGATATATAAGCAACATTTTATCACAATCTCTTATACCTGGTCCACTCATTAACAGCCTGGCAACCGTCATCTAAACCTCATCTAAACCACAACAACAAAAAGTAAGAAGAAGAAAGAAAAAAACATCTTTAGCTTTCCATGTTCTATCTTATTTTATTATATCAATTTCTCAAATTTCTTTCGCATTTAAAGTCCAACACTTTATAGGAAAAAAAGAAATCCATCACCTAACGATGGTTCCTTAAACTTTACACATGAACAATGAAAGAAAAACGAACAAACTTAAAACGCTTTTTAAAAAAAATTTATCCATCTTGCTGCTTGTGCTTGTTGTGTCCATTTGCTGTGCGTTTCTTTTCTGTGTCTGTTTGTCTCCCTTTGTTGCATCATCTTTCCACGCCAGCTCACCATGCCACTCAGGCTGTCGGCTCCTCCACACCACATGGGCCTGCTTGCCTTCACCAGGAGGCCCCAGGAATCAAACCCGGGGCCTCCCATATGGTAAATGGGAGCCCAACCACTTGAGCCACATCCGCTTCCCCAACTTAAACACTTTTGTGCTTCAAAGGACTTTGTCAATAAGGTAAAAAGGAAATCTACTCAATGAGAGAAGATATTTGGAAACCACATACCTGAAAAGGGTTTGATTTCCACGCTATATAAAGAGATCATACGACTCAACAAAAAAGTGTAAGCAATTCAATTTAAAAATGTTCAAAGACTTAGATATTTTTCCAAAGAAATACAAATGGTGAAAAAGCACATGAAAAAATGTTCAAAATCACTAGCTATTATGGAAATGCAAATCAAAACTACAATGAGATATCTCACACCACACAAAATGGCCATTATTAAAAGAACAAAAAATTACAAGTGCTGGAGAAGATGTAGAGAAATAGGAACACTCCTTCACTGTTGGTGGGAAGGTAGAATGGTGCAGCCTCTGTGGAAGACAGTTTGGCAGTTCCTTAGGAAGCTAAATATAGAACTGCCATATGATCTGGCAAGCCCTCTACTAGGAAAATATCCAGAAGAAATGAAAACAGGGATGCGAACAGACGTTTTATGAGGTTCATAGCAGCATTATTCACAATTGCCAAAAGATGGAAACAACCCAAGTGTCCATCAACTGATGAATGGATAAACAAAATGTGATATATACATATGATGGAATACTATGCTGCAGTAAGAAATGAAATTGGAACATATATGACAACATGGATAAACCATGAGGACATTATGCTGAGTGAAATAAGCCAGACATAAAAGAACAAATATTATATGGTCTCACTAATATGAACTAAATATGAAGAATAAACACATGGAGTAAGATTCTAGAGTATAGGTTACTAGGAGATAGGATGAGAGCTGAGAAGGGCTACTGATGCTTAATGTGTGTATAATTTTCAATTAGCTTGACTATAAAAGTATGGAAATGGACAGAGTTGATGGTAACACATTATAGTGAGTATAACTAACACAGCTGGTTTATTAATGGGATTATGGCTAAAAGGGGTAGTTTAGGGACATAAATGTTAATGGAAAGAAAGCTCAAGAATAATCTAGGGACTGAATAACAATGAACCTAGTGGTGGATGAAGATTGTGATTAATAATACAAATACAAGAATGTTCTATGAATTAGAACAAATGTACGCCACTACTACAAGGTTATAAGAATACAGTGATGTAGCTTCTTGGGTTCCTCTCTTCCCGGGGCTTCGTTTCTCTCCGGGCTTAGCTCCTCCGCTTTCTCCACAAGGTCAGCTATAGACTATCAGGCGAACTGCTCACTTCTCTTCTCCTGGGACGTTCTCTCCAACATCAGAACTGCTTCTCAAAAACTGCTCCCTCTTCGTCTACACACTGAACTGTGATCTATGCTTGATGGCAAAGCCCCAAAACGTGTATATCTATCACAGGCGTTATGCCACACTGATGAGGGATATGTGTGTGGGAGGTTGTGGGAGGAGTGGGGGGGGTGGCAAATGGGTACACCTGGAATTTCTGTGTAACATTTATGTAATCAATGAATCCTAAATATATATATATATATATATATATATTTTTTTTTTTTTTTTAAAAAAACAAAAAAACTGCTCCCTCTGTCCTTTGCCTTGCCTTTTGTATTAGATTCCCCCATCTACCATGTGGTGGGGCTCAACGCCCTACGGACATGGCCCAGTCAACACCCTAACATGATTCAATATCATTTTTTTGGAATTCATAATTGCATGAAACTGCCAAACGGCTACAGATGGTAAAAGAGCTATTATAAGTATGTCACATATCTCATTCAAGAAGGTAGAGGAAATTTTATAACTTTGCTGAATATAGAATTCCAGGTTGACAAGTTTTTTCCTTTCTCTTTAATTGTCTTCTCTTCTACCATATGTAGTTTCAATGAGACAAATATTGTTATTCTTGTCTTTGTTAAAAGGCAAAGACTGTCAAATTGGATAAAAAAGCAAGAACCAACTATATGCGATCAACAAGAAACCCACCTTAAACATAAAGATGGCAGATAAATTACAAAAGATAAAGGACAAAAAAGAATATGCCATAAAAGTACTAATCAAACAAAAACTAAAAGGGCTGTATTAATAACGAAGTAAATTTCAGAATAAGGAACATTAACAGAGATAGGAGGGATTTCATAATGAATTCATCTAGGACATAATCATAAACATGTATGCATCTCATAACAGAGCTTCAAAATACAGGACGCAAACAGAGACTGAAAGGAGAAACAGGCAAATATACTATCGAAGTTGGAGATTTCAAGTCTTCTTCCCGTAGTAATTGACAGAACAAGTAGTCAGAAAATCCATAAGGATATAAAAATCTAGAAAAGCACGCTCAACCAATTTTAAGCTATTTGATATTTATAGGACAATGTACCCAAGAACAGCAGATTACACATTCATTTCAAGTGCACTTACAACATTCTCAAAAATAGACCATATTCTGGGCCATACAAGAGGACTGAATTAAACTAATCATTAACAGCAGAATTAAACTAGAAAGCAATGACAGAAAACTAGCTGGAAAAATCTCCAAGTATTTGGAAATTAAATAACACACTTCTAAATAGCCCATGGGTCAGTGAAGAAATGACAAGGAAAATTAGAAAATGATACAATAAGTCAAAATGTGTGGGATGCAGCTAAATCGGTGCTTGAGGGAAATTTTTGGCATTTTATGCCTAAATTAGAAAGAAAAAAGAAAAGAGAAGAGAAGAGAAGAGAAGAGAAGAGAAGAGAAGAGAAGAGAAGAGAAGAAAAAAAAGAACTCAAATCAATGATTTAAGCTGTCACCTTAAGAAACTAGGGAAAAAAAGAACAAATTTAACCTAAAGCAAGCAATAAGTAGAAAATAATAAAGATAAGAGAGATTAATGAAACAACAGGAAAATAATAGAGAAAAACTACCAAACAGCTTATTCTTTTAAAATATCACTAAAGTTGATAAATCTCTAGCCAGATTAATTAGGAGGAAAAAAAAAAAGAGAAGACACAAATAACTAGTCTCAGAGATGAAAGACAGGACATCACTATCGACCTTACAAACAGTAAGGAAACAGGATAAGGAAATACTAAGAACAACTTTACACCAACAAGTTTGACAATTTAGATGAAAGGGAAAAATTCTTGAGGCACAAACTAACAAGGCTGACTCAAGAAGAAATAGATAACTTGAATGGCTTTATGTCTACTCAAGAAACTGAATTCACAGTGTCAAAGAAAACTCCAGGCCCAGATGGCTTTACTGGTGAATTCTACCAAACATTTAAAGAAAAATATTAATTTTACACAAACTCTTCCAGAAAAGAGAAGAGTAAAGAATACTTCCCAATTTATTTTGAGACCAGAATAATCCTTATACCAAAACCTGACAAAGACATAAGGGGGGGAAAAAAAAAAAAACCACAAAGCAATATCCCTCGTGAACACAATCACAAGCACACGGACTCCTTCAATATAGGAAAAGGACAATGCATTTTTATAGTGGGCTTTACCCTGAGGATGCAAGGTCAGTTAACATTTGAAAATCCATCAATGCAATTCACCACATATCACTGGTCTAAAAATGAAAAACCATAATTAGAAAGTGCATTTGACAAAATTCAACACCCATTCATGATTTAAAACAAAAAACAAAAAACAACAATAAAAAAAAAAAAAACAACCCTCATAGAATCAAGACCAGAAGGGAATTTCTTCAACCCGAGAGGGAGGGAGTTAAAAGTCTAGATAATATATATTTTAGGCTTTGTGGACCAGACTGTCTCTGTTAATGGGCATGGCTGTGTTTCAATAAAACTTTATTTACAAAAATAGACAGCAGACTAGATTTGGCTCATAGGCTGTAGATTGTCAACCCTACAATGGGAACATCTATTAAAAACAATGGCAAACACCATACTTAGTGGTGAAAGACTGAATTCTTTTCTCCTAACGTCAGAAAAAAGGCAACGATATCCATTTTTACCACGTCTGCAAGTTCTAGCCAATACAGGAAGGCTGTCAAAAAAGCATACACATTGGAAAGGAAGATGTAAAACTGTTTTTATTCACAGAAATCATGCTCATCAATGTAAGAAATCTTAGAGAATCTACCCAAAAGCTCTCAGAAATAATACAAGGTTGCAGGACACAAGGTCAATATATCAAAAAAGCAACTGTATTTCTATCTATTGTAAAATGAATGGAAAACATACATATTGATCACGCCTTGAGATGACTCCTTCCTAGCCATACCTTGACTGTAGCCTTGTGAAAGACCCTGAGCCAGAGGCCCTAGCTAAGCCATGTCCAGATTCCTGATCCACAGAGAGGGTGAGATAATAGGTGTTTGTTGTTTTAAATAGCTAAGTTTTCAGGTAATTTGTTACACAGCCATAGATAAGTAATACACCAAGTGTTGGTGAATACGGGAGCAATGGAGGCACTCACACAGCACAGATGGGAACACAAAATGATATCACCACTGTAGGGAAGGTCTGCAGCTGCTTATGAAGTTAAACATCCACATACCCTGTAACCCAACATGCCCGCTTCTAGTTATTTACCCAAGTAAAATGAAACCATTTGTCTCCACAAAGACTTGTATTAGAATGTTCATAGCCACTTTATTCATAATAAACCAAAACTGAAAGCAATACAAATGTAACTGGTGAATGGATCAACAAACTGTACTATATTCCTACAATGGACAACTATCCAACAATAAAAAGAAATAAACTGATACATGATACAACATGGATGAATCTTAAAAGCACTACGTGAGTGAAAGAAGCCAGTCACAAAAAAATTTCATACTATATGGTTCCATTTACATAAAATTCTAGAAGAAGCAAAACTGTAGTGATGGAAATCAGATCAGTGGAGGACTGGGAGAGGAGGGGGAAGAATGACTGTAGGGAACTTTTTTGGGGTATTAGAAATGTTCAAGATCATGATTGTGGTGGTAGTTGGAGGACTGTAAACATCTGTCAAAACTCATCAATTGTTCATGTAAAATTGGTATATTTTATTGTAGGTAAACTATACATCCAACTTAAATATATTATATATTGAAGTAATCTTTATTCACAAAGAAAAAAAAAGATAGGGACATCTCGTTCACTTAGTTGATAACTTCAGGTGACATTTTTTTCTACCCCAATCTCTTTACCCTACCAGGCATGCTTTATTCATTGATGTTTTCAACTCAACCACCCAGCCTATTTTCTTTCCAGAATCTAATGATATAAACTTTTAGTTATCTTCTTTCACTCCGCCTTACTGTTTGAAAGATAGTGACATTTTTAAAAAGCACAATTATTTTGAGTAAATACATCATATGTGCCTACCAGCAACTGTTAAAAATGCTCTCTCATCAAAGGCCAAAACTCTAGAAAGTGGTAATATCTGATGTTAGCTGCCTGTGTCCTGTTAGTCCAAGGCCAGTATCCGTGCAGTTTTATGACTTTCATCATAAATCCTATGATTCTATCAAAGGCTTGTTTGGGTACTTATCCCTATGAGCTGCTGGAAAGCTGGAACCCTTCAAGCTGCCTGAAAAGAGACATTTCCAATAAAGAGAGTGAGCCTAAAAGCCAAAAAAGAGGTCTACTGTTGTCCAAATGCTGTTTTATAATGGCCCTTCCTCACTGCTTCTCCTTTGGCAAAGTTAACATTTAAAGGACACCTACAGGGGCCAGCTCGATAGCCCAGTGGATAGGGCGCCGGCATACCACATGGGAGGCCCTGGGTTCGATTCCCGGGAACCTCTCCTAGCGGGCAGACCGCCTTGAGAATGGCAAGCCGCCATGGGCGGGCCGGAGCCACCGTGGGCAGGGCAGGTCGCCCGTGGATGGAGCGCAGCCAGCCACCCGCGAACTGAAAGCTGGCCGTGAACGGACGCAGAGACCGCCCACAAGCGGGGAAAGCCGCGCCTGTGCAGTGACCACTCTCGGCGCGTCGCCGCAGTGGGGGAAGGGGAGATATGTAATAAAATAAATAAATCTTTAAAAAATAAAAAAATAAAAAAAAAATAAAGGACACCTACATTGAGATTTAAATTAGTACTTTCTATCAAGATCAAACCACTAGTATAAATTATAGTGGGACCCTTTGGTATTCTACCCACAGAACTTATAATTTATTTGATATGCATTGAATTCAGATTTCCAAGTCAAGCCAGCAAGACAGAATACCTTCAGGGCAAAAAACACCTCTGGACTTAACAATTACCCACAGTTCCTTTAAATAACTTCTTGACCGGTAAGGTACAAGTGAGAAGTCCTTGCTTGTTGATAAGGGAAGGTTTAGGAGGAAAGAACTGAGTGTACCTGGGCGTACTGTTCCAAAACGGTTGCGGCATCACTGTGCTTCCTCTGCTCCACTAGCTTGCCTGCGAAGGTAACAATAAGCATGTGACCACAGTTGCCTCAAGACCAGGACTGTCAAATCTCAAATTGAAATCGTTTTTGTTGAAACTATATAAATTAAAATGATCTACAAATTGGAGATCAAACTCTACAGAGTACATTCAAATAGAATGGCTTTTAAACAGCATTTTTCAAAAGTGCTCCCTAAAACTTCCACAGGATAATAAAAGACGGTACTAAAACAAACAAAAAAGTTCCCAAGTTCAAGAAAGCACGTGAAGCATTGGGTAAAACAAAATTAAGCAGATTATTTTACTGACATTCTTAATAGGTTGTGAATTTCTGTGAGGGGACAGGTATACATATCATGGAGCCTTATTTTAAATTTAGCATGGAAGGTGAGAATCACGGGTAGTCAAGAAAGTCTTGAAAAATGCTTGCGAAGGCACGCATATGGGAAAGTGAAAGCATCTCCCAACAAGCCATTTCCTCCTGCAGGAAGAGACTGCTGCTCCTGTGGCTGAGCACTAGATGGAGGCAGCTGGTTCACACTGGGCGTCATGCGGTATCTCTACATCCTAGAATCGCTCTCAGCCCAGTCGCTCATATTTTGAGAGACACTGAAAAAAGTAGTTAAAATTGCCTCTCCTTTTTGAACAGTTACATTTTCTTTCTCTTGCTGAGCATGTGGAAACTGCCGAAGTTATACATGCACACCAAGTGCCTCCACTATATAACATTTCTC
>PVKH010035977.1:0-11659 GCA_004027955.1 Chaetophractus vellerosus
TCCTCCACTGAGGTCAGGAACTCCTTTCAATGACATTTCTTTGTAGGTGCTGTGAATGGTCAGAAATTCACGTGCCTGTCACCCAACTCTCACCATGTAGACTGCAAACTCCTTGAAGGACAAGGACCCTAACTTCTATGACTGCTGTAATCCTTTCCATGCCTTTTAGAGCCCAGAGTACTCGGTAAGCACTCAAATTGTATTGTTAACAAATTCCTTAGGGGATTGAGAAACCTCACTCTGCAAAGCTTCTGAATAATAGAAATTGCTCAAAGGCATCTCAGGGAAGGGGAACAAATTCTAACCCCTGCTTGGAATTATTTGTCAGGAGGTTTGAATCTTGATGATAAATGATTTCCTTCAACAGAGGTGAAAACCAAGAAAAGGTGGTGGGTGGGAACAAAAGGCAAATGCTTCATGACTGCAAACTTCACTTAACTTTTTCTGTGGTTAGTGCACAGATGCTAAGATTATCTCTTTGCTCCAATACTTAATAACCCTGAGACAAAGCTATGAGTAAGTATACAGGATAAACTGAAATTAAATCCTCCTGTGAATGTGCAGAGTATAAAGGAGCTTTATTTATTTGGTTTACCTAATTCTTTTTCTCTTATGTACAATTTTAGCAATGAAAGAAAAGGTTCAACAGTCCAGGTATGACAAATCTGCTCTTCTGGCAAAATCTAAATCAAAAAAAATGGCAAAGATAATGTCATACTTCCACGGGAAAGTTTACCCAGAAGAAAGGCCTCCCAATTTTGGCTCTAAAACATTTTCATTATTAAGCATTAACCTTAATCCAGTACTCTGTTAGGGATCAAGAAAGAAAGATAAACAAAGCTGATTCCTGTCATGCAAAACTCCCCTCCCCCACCACACTTCTCACCCATTACACCCAGGGTGGGAAGACTTTCTCTATAAAGGGACAGAGAGTCAACATTTTAGACCTTGCAGGCTATAGCGTCTTTGTTGCAACTCTGCCCTTGTAATGTGAAGGCAGCCATAGATACATAAACAAATAAGCACAGCTGTGTTCCAATAAAACTTTATTTATAGACACTGAAATTTGAATTTCATGTAATTTTCACAGGTCATGAAATTTTATCCTTCTTTTGTTTTTGTTTTTACAAACATTTGAAAATATAAAAAACATTCTCAGTTCATAGGCCAAACAAAAACAGAAATTTAGCCGAATTTGGCCCATGGGCCATAGTTTGCCAACCCCTGCTTTGCACCAAAGGCAAAATGGCAACAAAAAAATCAAAATCAGCTTAGGAAATGTTTAGCTCATTTCTGAAAGGAGGAGGCTCTTGGGGAAGGAAAGAGGAAAGGAACAGCAGGAGACTGCAAAATATGCTAAAAGAAGAAGGAAGTCCCTGAGAAATTAGAAAACCTGCAGCCTGGGGGAAGAGGAACCCAGGCAAAACGGTGAAAGCTTGAAGTGAAAATAGAAGCAGAAGGCTAAGTCTCTAGGGGATTTGCTGGAAAAGAAGAGGCAAAAGGGAATTCAGCTTGGAGCTAAAGACTGGCCCAGGGAATGGGATGGAGATTAACCTGTAAGAAAGCTGAACATCATAAGAATGTGGCTAATGGAGGACAACTGAATTTAAAAACCAAAGCTCTCTGGTCACAAAATTATTCTGTTAGCAGACAAGTGCGTTGGGGTGTGTGCATGGTGGAGGGGAAGGTTTTCATTTTGTTTTTGCTTGTGTAAAGTGTTCCTGGGAAGAGCAGTTCAAAGTGGCCAATTCTAAAGCCTCGACTCTTCCATCTTAGAATTACCCTTGCCTTTCAAATGATTTGGCCCTTGGCAAGGTTGGGCTTCCAGGTTTCTGACCCCTGTACCTAACCTCAAACTCCAAGACTACAATTTTCAGAAGTAAAGAAGGTAAGGCAAGGTAAAGATCACCCTCCCATGTGAGATTTCATTATTATAACAGTTACTAATAATATTGATAAAACAGACTGATAAACAGACAGACAAGTTAGAAAGTGCCATGGACAGAGACCAGAACAAAACCCTGTTTCAAGTTTGGCAAAATTAACAGCTAACGCTAGCATTCAGCAAATACTAAATAGCAACCCCACAGAAATGCCAAAGGATCACTTTCATGGAGGTTCAAGCACTAAAGAGTTATATTTGCTAGCTATCCAGGAAAAGCTGAAATATAAGGTTAAAAAAAGAAGAAGGTGAAGAAGAAGAAGGAGGAGGAGAAGGAGAAAGAGGAGGACGACGAAAAAGAGGAGGAGGGAGAGAAGAAGAAGAAGAAGAGTTAAGGTGCTTGGAAGAGAAGAGGAAGAAGGTGAGGGGAGCAAATAAGGCCATCACAGATTCATTCATTCAACCAACATTTAGTGGCCCTACAAGGGATCTGGCTGTGTGCTAGGTTCTGAGGATATAAGGATGGAAAACTAAATTGTTGCCTTCATATAACTCACTGTACACTTGGGGCCAAAATTCTAACACAGTATGGAATGTGCCATAACCAAAATCCGGCCATGGTGCTTTGGAAATACAGAAGGATTCCTCAGCCAGCCATGAAGGGGTTTCAGAAAGATTCAAGGAAGAGGTGATACTTGGACTAAGTGCTTTAAAAAATAATAAAAAAGAAAGAAAGAATAATAAATTTCCTCTGATATTTGAATAGTAATATACTCAATTGGAGAATATTTATAAAACAAGAAAATAAATTTTATTGAAGAGCAGAAGTTTTCGTGTGAGAGACAAGGGGTTGTATTTTGGCCGTACTCAGCTTAAGTTACACAGGGCCAAAGTGGAGGTGCCTACTGGGGCTGGAGAGATGATGTAGAAGCAATTAGCATTGAGGCGGTCATCACGCCATAGGTGCAGATAAGCTTTGGGCAAGGAAAACGATGCAGTGAGAGGATAAGGATGTAACAGAACTCGGGAGAAAACAAGCACTTAAGGGGCGAGTAAGAAAAAATTGAGAAACATAGAGAGGTAAGAGGAAAAACATGACTAAGGAAGAAGACAACATCAAGAATGAAAGAGTGAATGAAGAGTGAGTCAAATGTTACAAAGATAGCAAGAGGTGGCTTGAAAAATGTCCATAGATTTAACCAAAGGTCTTTGTGAAAACCGTTTCAATGGGCAGAAGTCAAAGACCACAGCTTGAAAGGTGAATCACTGTGTTTAAATGGGGAAAAGACATTCATGAAAACCCAAGGAAATTAAAGCTTCCTGAGTCATCTTCAGAGATTGAAAAGAGAAGAGTCAGCTGACATCTAGGCAGTTATACCAAGAAAGAGGGCTTAGGGGGTGGAAGTTAGAGCCTCTCATTCTGTCCTTCAGAATCATGAACAGAGAGGGGAAAGACAAGGAGGGAGGCAAGAAAGAAAATAGCATTCATCATTAAAAATGTTACCTACAGCACTTTGTTTTAAAAGATGTGTTCATATATCCTCCCATTTAATCTTAACAACTACTCCTGAGATAAGCAAGAGTCATCTCCCTTTCACACAAGAGGAAATTAAAATTCAGAGGAAAATGAACTAACTCACCTAAGGTCACAGAGATGATAAAAGAAGGCAGCTGAGCCCAGACCAACATCTCTAGTGCTTAAAGAGCACTTCCACAGAATGAAGTGCTGTGTGGTCCTAGGCTGGGTCTTAGCTTCCTCATCTGAAAACTGAGACTAATAATAGTACCTTCCTCCCACTACTGATAAACTATGTAACGGAACAGGCTCATGATAAGTGCTCAATAAATTTTAATCACTATTATAGTAAATGCAAACATAACTTGTTCGCCCAACCCTTCTATCTCTCCTCCTTCTGTGTAGCCAATCTTGGTCTGTTTGCACAGCTGTTCAAACTAGAAATCTGGGTGCCATCCTAGAATCCTTTTTCCCTCAATCCTGAGTTCAATCAAGCAACAAGTCCTTCTAATCCAGTGATCCTCAATATTTTTTTTCACTATTGCCCACCCAAGACTTTTTAGACATTTTCCCTCTAATTGCACCCCCTCCCATGAAATTTTAATAACAAAGATATCAATATATCTATTTTTGTAATGTGAGGGCACAAACCATTGTAACATTGAAGATTTTTCACTCCAATGGGGCCATATCACCTTCACTGAGAATGCATGTTCTAATCCTCCTAAATATCCATCAGCCCCACTCCCTTTCTCTCTATCCTCTTTGCCACTGCGTTGTCCTCACAATTTTTCATCTGGATTACTCCAACAGCTTCCTAACTGGGCTCCTTGCTCCCATTTCTATCAGCTTCCCAACCATATGCCACCAGAGCTGATCTTTCTAAATGCAAGTCTGTTCATATCAACCCCTTTCTCAAAATTCATCAGTAGTGCTCCAGCAGTTGTTAGGCCTTTACCTGGTACTCAAGACCCCTGCTGAGCAGGCCTGTGCCTGAGCCTCCAGCTTCAGCTGCTGCCACCCTACCCCACCCCATCCTGTGCTCAGGAGGCACCAGGCACAAATAGCTTACAGTCAAGGCCTCCACGCCTCGCCACTTTCCTTTGCCTTTGCCTACACTGCCATGCTGCCTTTGCCTTCCTAGTGAACTTCTACTTCCCTGTCAACACCCCACTTAAGGTATGTACACCCTCTTTAAAGCCTTCTCCAGCCCTCTATTACGACAGGCCAAGTGGAGCCATCACTGTTCCTTTCACATATTTCTCTGGGTCACAACTCTTTAATTATACCTAATGATGATGGTCATAAAAACAAGGAACATTTAAGGAATGTTCACCATAAGCCAGGCTCTGTTCTAAGCACTTGACATGTCATTTATCTGGAGTACTGTTAGGTCCTGGCACATAGCAGGCATTCAGTAAAAGCTCACTGATATCAGAAGCAGGGAAGCAAAGTGTTGGAGTTCCTAACACTGTGCTTTTTCCACTGACTTATCCAGACCTTCCTGCTTCCTACTATGGTTTATAGCGTTTGCTCTAGTAATGAGGAGTGGGAAGGAAGGGATATGATTATTCTGCCAAAGGTTTAAATGGTTTCTTTGAAATATACTATATGATTTAATGAAAAAAGTCATTGGGAATGCCTTTCCATGTGCAAGAGACCGGGGGGGTGGGGGGGGGGTGGTCTAATCTACTATCCTGGAACACCCACATCTTTACAAATCTAATCTATTTGAAGTATATAAATATATTTTAAAATGTCACTGAAAGGCTTCATCACCTATAGTCTAACAGTTTGGGGAAAACAATGATGAGAAAAGACTTAGAACTTAATATTTAAAAGCATACAAACAAGAGATGTTGAAAAAATCAGATTATATAATAATCTAGTGAAATACTTTGAAATAGAATACTCATACAAAGATAAACAGAAAAAATACTTTATACAGTGGAATAAAAAAGACGCCTCATAGTTCCTTAAGAGTCAATTAGAAAAGGTCATTTAAGTCCAGGGCTCCCTTCCCCCACCCTCTGCTAACTGAAATAGCAACATGCCTTGATGGCAATTTGAAAAGACTGCTCCAAGTTGATTTAAAGTTTTACTCTCTGAAGAAAAAAAAATAGAGAAAGAGAGAGATCTTTTACATGCAACATTTGATGTCCCGAATTTTCTTTATTTGGTACCACATAAAAAATTCTAGATTTAAGTTTTAGTATCAAATAAATAATAACTTTCTAGAAATGCCTGAAGTTTGGAAAAAAGAGCTACTAAAATGGAATGTCTTATGGTTCAAATCCAAATTTTGAGGCTAAAAAAAATTCAAAATATTTTATGTTCCTGTTGCATTTCATTATTCACTTATAAACAGTGGTTATCTCTGAGTGATTAAATTATGAACGATTTCCACTTACTTGACAACTTTCTAGAGTTGTTTTTTTTTAACAACAAATATGTGTTGCTTTTATATTCAGAAAAAACAACAGAGATACTTTCACTCTGAAAAAAACTGGCATTTTTGTTAAACTAATAACAAATGTGTTATTAATTTACAAGGCACTTTCACGTTTGGCAGCTAATTTCCCATTTATAAAAAATAAAAACATATATATGTATGTGTATGAATGTGTAGTCAAGTGTGTATATATATTTTATATATTTATATAGTGTAATATTTATATTTACTATGTGTGTGTATATATATATATATTTTAATCACATCTGGTAAGTACTATAAGGCCCCCAAATCCTTTATATTCCTCCCAAAAAAAATATGCAGTCCTTGTCTTCTCCTCTTGAATCTGGTTTCTGGAACTGCTTAAACGAAAGGAACAGTGAAAGTAACACTATGCCAGTTTCCAGGCCTGGGCCTTAAGAAATGGACAACTTCTACTTCTTGCCTCTCAGAACGTAGTCCCCATTCTGCGAGGAAACTCCAGCCACCATACAAAGGCCCACGTGGAGAGGAACCAACAAGCAGCACCAGATTACCAGACATGTGAGTGATACATCCTAGAAATGGATCCTCCAGCTCCAATTAAGCCTCCCCTGTTGACACAATGTGGAACAGAAATAGCTGTCCCTGCTGAGAGCCCTGCCCAAATTGCACATTCCTGAGTTAAATAAATTAATGCTGTTTTAAGGCACTATGTTTTGGAGAGGTTTGTTACACAGCAAAAGATAACTGAATATCATATTATATTTTATTGATTTATCACTACCTTATTCCAGTTATACTTTAAACTCTTTGAGGGTATGAACTCCCTCTTTATACTCATCTTTATAATCTATTCATTTATTCCTTCATTCAACCAATAAACTTATAAGGATTAATATGTATCTAGCACTATGCCAGATAGGTTCTGCAGGTGCAGAGAAAAAAAAACTATCTCTGCCTTAGAGAAGTTCACAGTGTACATGTAGATACAATGATAACCATAACCTCAGGACCTTAGCAGATGGTAGATAATAAATATTGGCTGAATGAATAAATGCATAAATCAGGTTCTCCAAACAACTTTGGGAATTATATACAATCATCAGTTTACAGACGAGGCATACCAGTTATTAATGCATTAACTCTCAGCTCTAAAGCCACCTGTCTTTGACCTCCTTTGTGATACTGAGCTGGACCCTGTAAACATTTCTCCTTTGCCAGATGATGCAATGTTGGTTTTTGTCAATAGAGGGCACTGGGAGGACAGTGCATACCAGGAAAGGGCTTTTACTCCTTTGGAATACTTTGTTCTCTCTGGGGTTTACTACCAGTAGCATATGGGATGCCCAGCGGTGCTCACTCTCCAGGGAATTTCTCTGCCACTCAGCAGACTACTTTCTGAGGATCAGCTCTGGCCCGCCCACATCCTCTACCAAGTTTCTCTCCACCCAGGGGCTGTTCTTACAGACCAGTTGTAGCCAGTAACCTCTGGCAAGTTTCTAGGCCAACAGCAGGCTGCATATTTGTGTGGCAGTCACTTCATTTCCAATGAAGTCTGAATCATATTGGGATAGAAAGAGGCTTCTTCCAAGTTGTACTCTCCTTCAGCTCTAGAAAAAAATGTATCTTCTTCCATTTGCTATTCCTGTATTCCTTAGAGACCTCTTTTACTCCTTTAGTAGTTAACCAAAGTTACTAGTTAATAATCTTTATATTAAATTTTCCCTGTTCAAATGACTTCATGGTTTCTGTCTCCTGAATTGATCCTGACTGGCACATGAAGGAATAAAAAGACTCAAACAAATAGATAAGAGGCCTGAAAAGGCACGTTTATCCATAGAACATCCAATGACTGATAAACAAAAACAGAGATTAAAAGGAAAGAGATAAGTTTAAAGACCTAACCAATAAAAATTCCATGCCAATCTCATTCAAAATCTTTATTTTGTCTAATCAGATTCCTTAGAAAATCTCTTTTATCTTCTTTGGTATTTTTTTTAATCTCCCATTTGGTAAACTATTTTAAAAAGAAGCTGACATACACACAGTGAAAATGCTGGCTACTTGTGAGACCTGAAACAAGAACAGAACAGAAAATAAAGCTGAGGGAAATGGATGTGGCTCGTGTGATTGGGCCATCTACCATATAGGAGGTCCAGGGTTTGATTCCCGGGACCTCCTAGTGAAAGGCAAGCTGGCCCACGTGGCAAGCTGGCTTGAGCAGAGAGCTGGCCAATGCGCAGTGCTGGCCTGCGCAGGAGAGCTGGCCCGCACAGGAGTGCTGGCCTGCGCAGAGAGCTGGCACAGCAAGATGACACAACAAAAAGAGATACAGAGGAGAGACAATGGGAGACACAGCAGACCAGGGAGCTGAGTTAGGCATCTCTCTCCCACTCTGGAAGGTCCCAGGATCAGTTCCCAGTGCCACCTAAAGAGAATACAAGCAGACACAGAAGAACACTCAGAGAGCAGACAGCAAGTGCAAAAACAATGGGCGGGGGAATAAATAAATAAAAATGAATGTTAAAAAGAAAGCTGTAACTAGCCCAGGTTAGGTCCAAGACATGTGGCTCCAATCAGAACCAAGAACTGATACTAGAGAAAGGACAGCCTAATGATTAGAAGCATGGACAGTGGAGCCAGACTGTTAGGGTTTAAATCTCAGCTCTGCTACTATCAACTTCTGGGACATTCAGCAATTTAGCTAACACCTTAGTAATAGTAATAACAGCACTACCTCAAAGGGGTATTATAAGGATAAAGTGAGTTTATATACCTAGAGGCCTTAGACTCGGTACCCAAACCAAATTCTCTTTTTAATCTCCTCTCTATGTCAATATTATTTTTCTTTCCCAACATCTTCTCATTTTGAAAAGGTTTGGAGAGACCTATTTTGCTGCAAAAACTGCTCTATACTTTTCCTACCACCTCTGGCCCGCAACCTGAGCCTTGCTATATTAAAGATACGTAGAATATCTTCCTTCTTTAAAGGGCTATCATTTCTTTCCATGCCCATGGGTATGGGAGCTGTTCAATCCAAAAAGAATGGGGGCAACATAATATAGCATACATCTCTGCTCTTATTCAAATATCACCTCTTTCTTTTGGAACTGCCCCTTCTCCACTCGAGGTGATTCCAGTGTCCTAAGGGAAGGGCACATAACCCACGCAAGGCTGATCAGACCTTGAATACTAAAAGAAGGCTCAGTAGACAGAACTGAGCCAGAGATGGTCATCCAATGGCCAGAGATCCCCAGAGTGGCCTCGCTCCTGCAGCTCTTGAGCCCTGGGATTTTAGCTACCCTTACAAATTGTGAACTACACAATATTTGAGAGAATTCCTATTTTTGCTTATGTTAGCACTAAGTTCTACTGCTTGAACCAAAGAACCCCCATACGTAGGCTATTAGACTTAGTCATATCCCCTAGTTTCCTCATCTGTAAGGGGAATGGGGTGGGGAAGGAAGGGTCTCTACGGTCCCTTCCAGCTCTAACATTCTATAGTTCTACCGACAGGACAAGTCCCAGCAGATATGCTCTGCTTGCTGTGCCATTCTCCATAACAATGTCACCATCACCATTCAGCATCCATATACTTTATCAACAAATGGTAGAACTGGGAGATGCTTTAAAAGTCCTATATTTAGGTTATAAAACCACAAGCCTCTCGTTCGCCACTTATTACATCTCAGCAATATTATTTTGGTAACAGTGTTGCCACCCTCTCTGCTATGGTGCTGAGCATAAATAGAACATGAACATTTCCAGGAATTGTCAACTTGGCACTTCTTGCAAGAAGTTAAGGTTTCTTTTATAACATTAACAAAAATAAAGCCTAGGACCAAAACCTGCCCCCAACTTCTTCTAGTGGTCCTATTTCCTTCTCAATTAAAATGTATTATTTGGAAAAGCATAATGTATTCATTTTTATTCTGGGGAAATGCACTGCAGAGTAATATACATTACTTCTTACTGCTCAGACTGACAAACAAGTACAAACACAGCGGCCTATTAAAATTAAGTAAAGGCAAACATTCCTGCAGCTAGCTATAACAGCAGCCTACAAGTCTGAACTGCACCCATAAAAAGAGAAAGCTACCTTGCTAAGCACATGGCTAAACTCTTGAGGACACACCACCAGAAAAGCTAGTATTAGAACTGACAGCTTTAGATAGCATGATTTAAGAGCTGTAAAAGTGGGGCCTGATTCCAGTATCAGAAGAGCCAACACAATGACTCTCTCCTGATCACAGCCAAGTAGATTGGCTTTTTTTTTTTCTCTCTCTCTCAAGGTAGCTAGTTGGAAAAGGAAAAACCAAGGGGCTCTGTTACTTGATTCCATATGACCTCACATCAGAGAAAAAACACAATAAAAAGAGAGATGTAGGATAGAGAGAAACCAACCAGGAATTAATCTTAGGACAAATAGGCAAGAAAGAGAGAGGCAGAAAAGCCTGAATTAACAAACATAAAGGATCAGTGCATAGAAAACCCCCCAAAATAATATGATTGTCATTTTACTGACGTTATTTGAAGTCATCGTGAGATACAGAAAAGACCGAAATTAATTTTTAATCATGAACAAAGACCACGGGCAGGCGGGCAGGTGGGCAGGCAGGCAGACCAACCCCAGACAGACAGACAAAGCCAGTCCCGGTCTACCCAACTGGCCATTTGTTTCTCTCCTCCTCTCTTCCATCCTCAAGCCATTTTCAGCTCACACTGTATCTGAGAGCAACATCCAACTCCTTCCTCACTGGCAATGGAGCAGGTTCTCTATCCATTTGGACATAGCTTGGATCTACAGAGCACAAGGTTTTGCAGATGGTTGGTAATTATCAAACAATGTAGCTAGGCAATTAAGTGATTTCCCCCAAATCCAAATTCACCAGCTGATTCAAAACCTTTCAACCTATTTTATTCTACATGTATGTAGCCAACCTTTCCTGATGGGGCTCTAATGGATTTCAATGTTG
This sequence comes from Chaetophractus vellerosus, assembly GCA_004027955.1. Taxonomy (NCBI): domain Eukaryota; kingdom Metazoa; phylum Chordata; class Mammalia; order Cingulata; family Chlamyphoridae; genus Chaetophractus; species Chaetophractus vellerosus. The sequence continues at coordinate 10,809 of PVKH010035977.1, forward strand.
GTAGTAAAGTCACATCTGTATGGGTACAGCCTAAGAGTCTGGAACATTCTTAAGCAACAATGTCCAAGAAATTCAAGCAAATAAAAATATTTAAGATCACAAGTTTAAAAGAAAGTGTGTGTGTGTGTGTGTGTGTGTGTGTATACACTTTTTTTTTTCTATCTGGTTGTGTCATTGTCTTTTTGGTGCCTCACTTTACCGCCTTTTTTTCTTTTTTTACCAGGAGGTCCTGGGGAACCTGGGTCCTCCATATGGCAAACAGGAGCTCAATTGCTTAAGCCACAGCCACTTCCCTATATATCCTTCTATACCTCCATCTCTAGCACCCTTCTACCGCCCCCACTCGAGAACAAAAACAACTCTTCAAGCAAGTGTATAGCTTTGGGAGGCCCATACTAGGGGAGCAATAAGTGAAAAAGGAGTCAGGCACCTAAGTAGCTGGTCAGATCTCGAGGTTCTCAACCCTACTGCACTTTAAACAACTAGGCTTCTGTGTGTGTGTGTGCACGCGCGTTTAATACCACTGCCCAAGACCCCACCTCCAGAGGTCTGGGATGAATTGGTCTGGGGTGGAGCATAGGCATCAGTGGCTTTTGCAGAAGCTCCTCAGTGATTCTAATGCACAGCCAGGATTAAGAAACCCTGAGCGGGGCCAGCTGTATAGCCCAGTTGGTGGGGCGCCGGTTTACCACATGGAAGGCCCCGGGTTTGGTCCCCGGGCCTCCTCGAACGGGCGGACCACCTCAAGAAGGCAAGCCAACACGGGCGGGGCACACCACTGCAGGTGGGGCATGCTGCTGCGGGCAAAGGCAAGCCCCCGCAAGCAAGGGTGAGCCCCCACGAGCAGGTGG
>PVKH010035978.1:0-11661 GCA_004027955.1 Chaetophractus vellerosus
AGTTCTTTTCCCAGTGCAGATGGAAGGCATCATTACTAGGCATCACAAAATCTCAATATGTGCATATCCATTGATACCAATGGGAAAGTTGCACTAAGATTTCTGCCTGGGCCCTGTTGCACAAATTCTAATTTCTTCAGTGACTCCAAACTCTGTACTCTCTTCAGTGCCTCCTCAGCTCAGAGAGATTGCCATGCTTTGGTTTAAGTCCACTTTTCTGCAGTGGAGAGGAAATTACTGCCAGGTCAAATGTGAGGCATACTTCCTATGTTTCTATCTTAGTTTGCCAGAGCTGATGCAACAAAGTACTACAGGCTAGCTGGCTTCAGCCACAGAAACTTTTTGGCTCACAGTTCTGGAAGCTGGAAGTCTGAAACCAGGTGTCAGTAGAGTCATTCTTCCCCTAAAGTCTCTAGGGTTCTTGCAGTGGTCAGCAGTCCATGATGTTCCTTGGCTTACGACATAACTCAATCTCAGCCTCTGTCACATGACTGTCCCTCTGTCTGCTGCTAAACTGTGTCAAAATCTCCTCTGCTTTTAAGGACACCAGTCATATTGGATTACGGCTGACCCTAATCCAATTTGACTTCATGTTAACTAATAGTATCTTCAGAGGTCCTATTTACAAATAAGTTCACATTCACAAGAGCAACAATCAGGACATAAACATGTCTTTTGGAGGGACACACTTCTATCCATAAAATTTTCCTTGTTTCCAGAATCCTAGTTCTGCTCTACTGGAAAGTAGTTCCTGCATATATGTCATCCAGCCTCAGGGAAGGTCAGTCTAGTACTAGTTACTCTGTAAAGCCTTGAAGCAAAAGTCTGGCAGTGGATTTAACTCTTCATTTGCTCATTTGTTACTGATTTATTTTTGAAAGTTTATTTTATTTTGCTTATTTATTTATTTATATTTGTAATTTCCTTAGGCTGAAAAAAGAGAACTTTTGCATCCTGGTGTGTCTCTGCCATATTCCTCTGGAATCTTCCAATCAATATTTTTAATTATTCATTTTAAAAAAGGGTTGACAGTATAGACAACATTACTTTTTCCATTAATTTACAGAAATGGAATCCAATTGGCATAAAATTTAGTATGTAGAAAGCCTCTTCTTGAAATTTTTAAAAATTTAATGATGTGTAGAAGTCTAAGAAGCCTGCCTAATTTTGTTTCCTTTCATGTAACCTATTTTTGCTGGCTGGATATTTAAAGAATTCTTTAATTGGCATTTTAAATTTTTTTAAAATGGTAAATGACAGTTTATTAATTTTCTTTGGCAGATGAGAAAACTTATCAATCTATATTCACAAACCTTTATTTGTCTTAGGAAATATTGCAACCATTAGATTATTTTAACTATTACTTCTTCTCAAATGTTTTTCCTTATATCTTGCAAAAAAAAAATGCCAAATTTTTATATGTTGCTTTTTCATGGTTTGTCCCATATAGCCATCATTTTTTCTTTCATTGTTTCTCTGTGCATTCAATTTTTGGTTAATCAATCTTGTTCATAACTATTTTCCATGTAGATTTTCATCCCACTATTGACTTTGCAATGCTTCATCATACTTTCATCTCCTTTTTAATCTCAGTCTGATGACTTCATGTCTATCATTTGCCTATTGTTGGCAGTTTTGAGCACACAAATTTATCATATAAAAGAAATTAAAAATACCAAGGCAAATTAAAAATTAAGGGAATTAAGACAATAAGGTTAACAAAAAATACACAGGTCAATAAATCCTTAAGAATCAACAGACAACATAAGGTGAAAAATTATGTTAGTAGGTTTGCCATCACAAAAGTGAAGAGAACTGATTTCAACCAAGTAAAATAAAAGCTCCAAATGAGATTGTTCAGAGCATGCTCTACCTTTTGTTGCCCTGGCAATTGGACCTCCTTTTGCTTTAAGCATCGATATGATCAAGTAATGTTTATGATCAAGCTAATAAAAAATACAATGTAAATGAAGTTAAATGTGGTCAAGATGTCCAATGTGATGGCTTTTTTGGTAAATTGATTAGTTAGGACACAGCTCCAGTTATTCAATCCAATACTAATCTAGGCATTGCTGTGAAGTTATTTTACAGATTTAATTAAGGTCCCTAATCAATTGACTTCAAGTTAGTGAGAGTATCTTAGATACTTTGTGTAGGCCTGATTCAATTAGATAAAAGTCCCTAAAGACAGGGTTGAGACTAACCCCAAAAGAAGAAGAAGTTTTATCTGTGCACAGAAGCTTTGACTCATTCCTCTGAGTTCTAGCTCTTCCATTCCTCATGACTTGCCCTTTGGATTTCAGACTTGTTTAGCTAGTCTTCATTTCTTCATAATTGTCCTGTAAGCAAATTTCTTGTAATAATCTCTCCTTGTGTGTGTGTGTATGCATACATATAAAATCTGCTTTCCTGTAGTGTATAAACTCTGCTTCTCTGCTTAAACCCTGACCAATAATCCATCTTTAGGGAAGGTCTTAGGAGTAGGTATTTTTCTTGTTTGATTGGTTTTGGGGGAAGCGGGGATGCCTGCCCTGTGGGTAGTAGTTGGAGTTATAAAGGAAAGAATTGAGGTTAATAATGAATGGATTAAATTGCATCTGTATTCTTGAGAGCTTCTTGAGTACTGCATTTATTTTTTTCTGCCACAAACTTTGGTAACACCCGTGTAAATAATATGGTAGCTGGCTCTATGCAATGGACTCAACTGCTCTGCCTCCTGTAACATGAAAGATGTTTTATGGAGAACAGAGCATTTGAGACATTGCAACACAATACTGCTTATTCTAAATAAGAATGCTTCTCAAAATAATTTTCATCTGTGTAAGAAAAATCCATTTTTGATATTACAAACAATATGGAAAATGACAGTCATTTGATTGATTTTCCTGTTGAACATCTGTGAAATTATATGACCCATTGATATTGCTCAATTTAGGTTCATTAACTTAAAATTTCATTCATGGTGCATAGTAGAACGGCTCTAAAATTGCATGTTAATTATTGAAATATGAGTTTGTATAAGGTTATTAATTTTCAAAAGTTCTTTAGAATCTCCCTGGGGTTTCCATGGAGCCCACACTGGAGCCACATTCTGGGGGTTCCCTAGGGGGAACTGAGCAGATCACTTATATTTATATAACTAGTAGATGTAGGGGGTCAAACTTGGGTTTGGAGCCCACCTCTACTGTTATTATCAGTATGAACAATTTATAAATACTCTGTCACAGTGTAAAAATGCTGAAAATATTTCTAGATGAGAGGGCTGTATGGATTAAATACAATAGAGGGGAAACAATAAAAGAAGTGAAATCTGTCACTTTTGTTACATTAGAGGACTTCTGTGAGCTTTTTCCTTTCCTGTAAAGCCTTTTCCTTTGGTTCTAAAACTTTATTCATCTATAGAGATCTTCTTCTTGTAACAAATGTATCAAAAGTTGTCCCATGTTTTTCTTTTTATGATGACTCTCCATTGGGTATTTGAATGACCAATGCACTGTAGCTCTCTAAAGTTATAGTGATGTGGCCCAAGATATCTTTAAGTTTGTGGCATTGAAATCTTGAGAGAAATTGAAAGGAAGAGAGAGCGAGAGACCTGGGGAGGAAAGGAGGCGGGGAGAGATTTTTAATACACTCAATGGTGACTTTGAGAAGCTTTAGAAAAGTGAATTAGTGACATAAAAATAACTTCTTTTGTTACTTTCATGAACAAGAGGAACTCACTTCCCTTTGTTGTTATCAGGGTCCTGATGAATAAATATTAGTGATATTCTAGAAAACAAACAGAAGATCCATTGTCCCATGACAATTTATCTCCTTAGCTTAAAATCACAGGGATTTGATTGCCCTGAATAATAGGCAGCTTTGTTTTTTTTAAACTTATTTATTTAAGGCAAAATCTGTATCAATCAGTATAGCTAGATATGCTGCCCTAAGAAACAACCTCAAAATTTCAGTGGCTTCAAATAGTACGAGATGGTTTCTTGCTCTTGTCCCTCTAACGCATACCCAGTCTCCCCAGCGGACATGTGAAAGCTTCTTACAACCAGAGAAGAGAAAGATGGAAAATTATTCACCAGCTCCCACATGGCATTATCAAAACCAGGCACATGGGCACTTAACTTCAAAGACAATCTTAATGTGTGTTTTGCACTTCCAGCCACATTGTAGACTAGCAGAATAGGCTACAGAGTACTTAGATAAAACTGCTATTTTTTGAGTAATGTTTAACACTTTAAATGACCTCTCTGTGTATTTTCCATTGAGATGATGCTTTGATTCAATGGACAAAATTACTATTTATTCTTTTTCCAAGGGCTTGCCAAGAGGTGTTGGTTTAGTCTTAAGTGAATGAATTCTTTAAATTTTATAAAGCCTAATTGAATGATTCTAAGTATGTCTCACTATTTTGTTCCATACTTGAATGCCTGTGGCTCAATTACAAGTCAGATTACCAGAGGGTCACCTATGTCAGAGAACACACACACAGAGAATATATTCTGCATAGTCTTACCCCTGATAGGAAAAACTCCTTATGACCTGTGTGAACTATGGTCTTTCTTTCTTTTTTTTATTTTTTTGTTACATATCCCCCCCTTTCTGCTTGTTCTTGCTGTGTTCATTTTTTGCATTCTTCTGCGTCTACTTTGTCTCCCCCCGTTGCAGCGATGCACCGAGTCAGCTCACCACGCAGGTGGCTTGCCCCGCTCACGGGTGGCTCTGCTCTGCTCGTGGGCAGCTCTGCTCTGTTCGCGGGCGACTTGCCCTGCCCGTGGAGGCTTTGCCCTGCCTGTGGCAGCTTTGCCTTGCCCGTGGCGGCTTTTTGCCCTGCCCGTGGAGGCTCTGCCCTGCCCTCAGCGGCTTGCCCTCTCAAGGCGGTCTGCCCGCTCGGAGAGGCCCCAGGAACTGAACCTGGGGCCTCCCATGTGTTGAACCAGCGCCCTATCCACTGGGCTACAGCCAGCCCCCTGAACTATGGTCTTTCTTTCCCACAAAATCATATATTATCATACTTGTTCTATTGTCAATATTTTTAATCAACAGGAATATGTGTGATGAGGAATACTTTAAAAATAATAAAGAATTACCTCTGCTTTAGGTAAGAGAATTGAAACTAAGAGATAATGTTCTGATTTACAACTCAGAGACATCAGGGGTATGTAAAGTTCATGTCCATGTCTGTAAGCCTTGCCCTATTAAAACCACCGACTCTGAGGATAAGGTTCCTAATTTGAAAAGCAGGAAAGTCTCACTTCCTGATTGTTAATATTCTTTTAAAGAAAACTATATTCTTAGAATGTCAAAGGGAAGACTTGAGGACCTACTTATATTTGCTAAATATGTTTCAGTATATTAAAATTAATTATATGCCAGTGCTACTGTTTTTAGGCTCATCTCTCTTTTTTTCATATTGTCAAACTATTTTCATTCTCAAACCTAGGAATAATCTTCTGCATCATTGGTGCATTTATTTTGAAATGAATCATTCTTATACACTCAGGGCATGTGTATAAATCAGATCAGGAATTTTAAATTTTGTTTGTAAACCTTTATGCTCTACCCTCATCAGGAGTGCATCTTTGCATAGTTTTCAATCACATGGAAGCAGCCGACCTCTGATTTAAGAAGTGGTGGTAACAAGATAAATTAGGAAGGCACCATTGCTTCTTTGTTCTAGGTATAATATATTTCCCAAATTCATCCCTCACTGCAAAGCCATTTCTAAGTCTTTGTCCACTTATTCATAAAGGCAACATGGTTCGGTGGTCTGAAATAAAAGGCTAGAAAATCAAGGACTGTGAGTTCTGATGTTATATTGAAAAAAGCAAACATGAGGCTATGGCTTTTCAGATACTTTAAAAATGCCTCTTTAATACTGAGTTCCATTTATTCCTTCCTTCTTTGTTATTGCTCAGGTGGGCTTTGTGTATGGGTCATAGAAACAAAAGTGAAAGTCAAGGCTGTCCCATGGACTAAAGACACCACAGGGGCTAGTAGAGCTGTTTTTCTTCTTGTTTGATTAACACCAAGAAGATGCTCAAAATAGTTGAAAAGTAAGTGTTGGCTTAATAGAAGAGATGGGATGCAATTAAGAAAGAAGACTCAGAAAGTTAGCCCTGGTAAAGGAAAGGCCATGGTGTTTGCAAAAATGCGGTTGTAGGGATATTTATTTAATGCTAATTTAAAATGACGTATGAGGGTGTGCCCCCATAGAGATGAGCATTTCCTACTGTATTTCTCTAAAATTGTCAGAACAAGTCATTTGAATATCAAAATCCTTTTTCAGGTTGTCCACAGATTTTTGTGAGTCCTCTTGGGTTAGATTTGTAACCATACAACTATCTTTTTTTCTCTTTCATGTTGATGTATGCTTTCCACATTCTAAATTTCATGAAATGAACAATGTAGAAAATATTCTATAAAGGCATAAAATGAAACGGAACCAAATAAAAAGCCAAGGAAAAGTGAACTTCTGCAGTTTCTGATAGATCAGATTTGGATTGCTGCTCTAATTCATAAGGCAAAGCCAAAGTACTCTTCCTCCAACAATTTCTACAGAATTGCTTATAAAACCACAACAGGTATCTTGAGATCTTCCTTTTGCTACTTTGAAAGCATCATGTATGTCCATAAAAGATAATTAAATTCAATTGCAATCACAAATATTTACCTGACTAGTGAGTTTTTATTCTAAAGGTTCTGGTGTGCCTTGTGTTGTTATAAATTAGGGGGGTAGAGATTTACTGTGTACGTATGCTATAAATTGCCAATAAGCACTTCATCAGTGCAATACTGTATATAGACAAGTAAAATATTTATAAGGCCAAGTTTATTTTTTTTATTTCAAAAGACTTTATTTTGTCATGTCAAAAGAAATTTTTATCTGAAATGATTAGGGGACAAGAATCAATAAGAAACAGATGGATCATTGGACTATAAATGCTATGAGCAACAAGTATCCTTCAGTCTCCTTCAGGAAAAAAATTAATGGTTGTAATTAAATAATAGATGTTTTATTTATTTGTTGCCTTCCCTCAATAAAATCAGGTCAAATTTTTCAGCTTCAAAATTTTCTTAACTGTGTTAAATTGTTCACTTGGTCTTAGACGAAACAGGTTACTTGTATTAATAATTGTTCACAAAAATTTAATGCAGATTTATATAATTTTGTAAACATGTTGGCTGTTTTTTAAAGTGAACATCCATTGCAGAACAGGCTGTCTAATTTTGCAATGATTGAGTTCTTTTTCACCAGTTTTAAAACATGGAAGCCATTTTTAGGAACAGTTTTAAAACTGCAAACAATTTCATAACTACAAAACAAGTCTCACTGCTTGGAAATGCTCAAGATATGGATCTTCAGATTGAAAGTAATAGAATTTTCATACAACAGCAGAGTCTGAAATGAATTCTTGGTAATGAAATAATCTTATGTTATTTAGTCCAACAGCACCTTCATGTGATTTAAAAAATCATCAAAGATTTTACAAAATATTTTTAGAATAGTAAACATGCAGAGAATATTAATGATCCCCTTAGTCCTCTTAGCAAACTGATTAATCATCTTAGAACCCGGTAGTTTGCCAAATGCAGTAAATTATGTTGCAACATCCCCAATAAGTATCTTTCTATAAAAATATCTAATCGTGGAATGTTGGGAATTTGGGGAGAAATCAGAGGCATTCTATTTCAATTGCCATGTTTTAGAAATGGAAAGGCTGTTTCTTCCAAAAGTAATTAGACTGAGAGGACATAGTGAATAACTTAGAAAGGGCCAAGATTACAATGTTATTTTCCACCGATAATATGCTGTGCCCTTTGTCTGTTTCTGAAAAAGCTTTACAGCAACTAAAAGGATCAGATTAGGAGCTAATGCACCCAAATAGAAGCAATGACCTATGTTTTCTTTTATTATAAGATGCATGCATTGATATTGTCAGCACTTGACAAAAAATATCTTTGTTCCAATGCTGTTTGACACATATATGTAGACTCACACATACACAGACTCCAAACCGAGGGTCACATAGTCTCTTTCTTCAGCAGTTGCAATAGCCCTTTTATTTATGCTGTATATTTAAACTCATCATACCTCTGCTCCCAGCTCCCCGTCACAGCTCCCTCCACACTGATTCCAATTTACTCTCTCTAGTTTTCTCCCCCTGATCAAAATTCTTCAAGAATCTCTCATACTTTGCATGATGTAGAAAATCACTTCCCATCAAGCCATAACCCTCCTCTTGAGGGTCAGTTCTACCTTCTGTTTGATTTTTAACTTTCATTTTTTTAATACTGGAAGGTTTTTTTGTTTTTTGTTTTTTTATATATAAATTAAATCTTTTTTATATTTATTTATTTATTTATTTATTTATTTATTTATTTATTTATTTATTTATTACATATCCCTCCCCTTTCTGCTTGCTCTTGCTGTGTGTTCATTTTTTGTGTTCTTCTGTGTCTGCTTTGTCTCCCCCCACTGCGGCAACGTGCAGAGTCAGCTCACTGCTCAGGCGGCTTGCCCTGCTTGTGGGCGGCTCTGCTTCCATTCTTGGGCGGCTTTTGCTCCGTTCGCAGGTGGCTCACCCTGCCAGTGGTGGCTTTGCCCTGCCCGCAGTGGCTTTTTTTTGCCCTGCCCACGGCGGCTCTGCCCACCCATGGCGGCTCGCCCTTCTCAAGGCGGTCTGCCCGCTCGGAGAGGTCCCCGGGAACCGAACCCGGGGCCTCCCATGTGGTGTACCACTGGGCTACAGCCGGCCCCTGGAAGGGTTTTTAAAGTTGGAATGGTAGTATAATGAGTCCCCAAACAACTTTCATCCAGTTTTCCTTAAGGTTGATGTCTTACCATTACTATGGTAACTAGGAAATCACCATGAGTATATTACTATTAACTAAACCCTGTATTTTTAAACCAATATTCTTTTTTTCTGTTCCAGAATCCAATCCAGAATGCTAAATTACATTTAGATGTCATTATCTCCTCAGTTGCCTCTGACCTGTGATACCTTCTCAGTCTTTTCTTATTTGTCATGACCTTCACAGGTTTGAGGAGAACGAGTCAGATCTTTTGTAGGATGCCTTTCCATTTGGGATTATCTGATGTTTTTCTCATAATTAGACCATGGTTATGGGTTTAGGAAAAGAACACCTCAGAAGGGAAGCGCCGTTCTCATGATATAATATCTGGGGTTAGATGATGACAATATGACATTACTGGACACGCTGCCCATGATGACTTGGTTAATGTGGTGTTTACCAGGTTTCTCCACAGTTGTTACTACTTTTCCCTTTTTACACTCTGTTCTTTGGAAGCAAGCTAGCCCATACTCAAGGGGGTGGGGAATTATTAAGCTCTACCTCCTGGAAAGGGGATCTACATGTATTACATAGAATTCTTCCTTCATTTATTTATATATATATTTTTATACTTTGGGTTATAATCCAAAACTGTTACTTACTTTGTTGCTCAAATTGTCCCAGCATTGGCCAATAGGGGGTCTTTTAAGGTGGCCATGATGACCCTCTTACATGCCTCCAACCTTTTGATTTTTGAGCACTTACTTACCTTCTGGCATAATAAGATGTTTCAGACTCATTTCCTACATTTCTTGCTCCATTCCTAGAATCATCCATTGCTACAAGGAATCTCAGTTCCTTTTACTGGAAAATGGTACTTAGCCCTTGAAATTTTTATTCCAAATTTGCAGCATCCTATCCCAGAATTCATATTATTATTTATAAGTGCTGCTCTTAACTTCCTAAGTTTCCATATTGTCAAGGATAGCATTTCATGGTACTTTCAAGTCTAACAGGATATTCTGTAGGAATTTTCCTACAGTGCATAATTTCTGCTTCAAACTAAAACCAACAGTACCCTGCATTCCAAATTCAGAGACATTTCAATGAGTTGTAAGAATTCCAGGTTAGGCATCGTCCCACAGATGTTGCTAAGACCTGCCTAAGCAGTAATGCCTTGCCCTGAAGCCAAGTTATGGGAACTCCCAAAGAATCATGCACGGTATTTGGGAGTCCCTATACGAAAAGGGTGTGACTGATTTCTCTTCTGGTGCCAATCCAAACCTATCCTCTCTTTTTCCTATCTAAACACATCTTATCCTAGTTTTATTTAAAATTTTGTGGTCATGTATCTATACCCTCAGTGTGAATTATGATGGATCTAAGCCAGGCTGTCATTTCTTTTACCTTTGACTGTGATTGCTCAGATATTGTAATGGGACTTGGTCTTTCCATTGAGCTTTAAGTCAGCTATAGGGTTTTGGGGTTTCCTAATGAAAGTGAGAGTCTAGCAAGAAGAAGATACTTTGTTCCCTTCTGCAAACTGTTTCAAGTGGATGCTGTTGCATGAGAACATCCTGGCCCTGAGTCTTTCAACCATGTGGTAATAACCATAAAGGCAAAAGCAAAACCTTTATGAAAAATGGGTGGGGGCCAGCTGTAGCCCAGTGGATAGGGCGCCAGTTCACCACATGGGAGGCCCCAGGTTTGGTTCCCGGGGACCTCTCCAAAGTGGGCAGACCGCCTTGAGAAGGGTGAGCTGCCATGGGCGGGGCAGAGCCGCCGTGGGCAGGGCAAAAAAAAGCTGCCGTGGGCAGGGCAAAGCCACCATGGTCAGGACAAGTCACCCATGAACGGAGCAGATCCGCCCATGAATGGAAGCAGACCCACCTGCGCGGTGACCTGACTTGGCGCTTTGACGCAGCGGGGGGAGGACAGAGCAGACATAGAAGAACGCAGAGAAATGAACACAGCAAGAGCAAGCAGAAAGGGGGGATATGTAACAAAAAAAAAAAAGTAAAATGGGTAAAAGGTGTCTGTTTGTTGATATATTTTTGAGGCCCATGGGCTCTAAACTTCTTATTAGGTGAGCAACGAATGTTAGAATTTACTGCCAGTGGGATTTTCTGATTATCATAGCTGGAAGCATCATGCTTGATAGAGAAGGATCTTTTCCTCTGCATGACTGTTTGCTGAGTTGTAAATCTTGTGGGCCCACCTTGGTGCCTCTGGAAGAACAGAGCTTAGGGATAGTTTTAGGGAGAGCATTCTAGGGGCCCAGTAGTGTGTTCAACTGTTTGGTTTTTTTCTTGTCCCACTTTTCCATATGTATACTGAAGTTGGGACTGCACTTACATATATCGCCTTGTCCCTTTTCTAATCTACAGCTTTCTAGAGGTGGATGATTCAACTCTAATAGCCCACGTCATCAGTCTTCAAGGGAACATGATGTTTTAGACCTGAGAAGGGCAAGTGAAAATTCTCACCCCATCTTAGTACTTTGTGGTTCTCAGAAGGTGAACAAGAAATCCTTATTTGTTCCTGTGTCCCCACAGAAGGTTGAGATGAGCATGTGCTATAGAGATACTTCTATGGCTGCTGGGCCAGATGTGGAAAACTCTGCCTAGATAAGAGATTAGGAATGAACTGCTGGTAGGGCTGAAGGCAACCAAAGTTGCTTCTCTGAAGAGGAGTTCCATAGCAGGGAAGATACAGAGTCAGGTGGTATAACATATCCCCCACTCATCACCTCCACGAAGACAGTTCCTGCAACAGAGGCTATCCACATGAGATAGAACCAGCCTGACCAGGGAATCAATTCCACAAGGCGGAGAAGGCCTTTGACAGAGAAGCCATCTGGCATACACTGAT
>PVKH010035979.1:0-11659 GCA_004027955.1 Chaetophractus vellerosus
GGTTTGTGATACTTAATACTGAAAAGTAGAAGGGAATTTTTCCTAAATGCTTTATATTTTTAATAATTTCTCCAGAATTTGAGCTAATAAAAATGATGGATGAAATACAAAGTAATTTAAAATGCCTTGGTCTTTTGGAGCCTTATTTCTGGAAAAAAGGAGAAGCCTGTGCAGTAAGAGGGTCAGATACTATGTGGTATCGAGGCAAGGTAATAGAAGTCGTTGGTGGCTCTATCAGGGTGAGTCTGATACTTTTTTGTGACTATTCTAAGGCTAAATGCTATCACATTAAGTGGTCTTTTGAGTCTAAACACATGAAAATTTGACTGAAACACCTTTTAATGAGTTCATTAGCTTAAAAAGACCAGTCAGATGCTGATTGTAACCTGAATAACGCCCCCAGAAGTTTCCAAATGGAAATTTGGCCACTGGTACATTAATGGCTGGACCACTTATTTGTAATTAGTAGCCCTATTTGATATAGGGTGTTAAAACAACTTGTTTTCCAGTAAGTTAAATATCTCCTCAGCAAATTTGTTTAAGGCCCAGCTAATCCTCTCAGGAAAAGAGCTAATTTATCTTTCTGGAATACTGAGATATGCATTCAAAATCCTTAGAAATAGCTGTATACTTTGAAAACGTGCATGTTAAAATATAGATGAAATTAACTCCAGTTACAAAGTATTCTCAAAAAAACATTTTTTAAATACAATGTATTCACTAAGTAAAGCAGTGACATTGATAAAGTGCTTTATCAGCTAGTCAGCACTTAGAAGTTTTAGTTTTAATAAGGCAGTAAAGGAAAGTTCCCCCCCCCCCTTTTTTTTTTAATTTCTTCTTTGGTGAGGATACCTAACATTTATAAGGCAGTTGAGGTTTTTAAGCTCCTTTCACATATGTGTATTCATCTTATAATTTATTTACAGCCATCATGGATGTAGATTAATTTCCCCATTTTACTAAGAAAATTGAGATTTAAATTCATTGACCTGCCTAAGGTTCCCAGTTAATGCGTAGTGATGCTGGAGTTCATATCCAAACATCTGATTCTAAGTCTTGTGCTGTTTTTGTTGGACTACAAGCTTTAATTGTTCTAATAGAAGCAAAGTGATTTCTATTTGGGTGAGAGCTTAAGCATCAGGATACTTAACAGATGCATACGTTTATATGCAGAAGGGTTAATTTTCATATACATTTGAATTATTCAGATAACCCAGACCCTTTTCTTCTTTAATACAAATGTAAATTGAAATAAGATTTTCATTAACTTATCTTGTTATAAACTTTACATAACTGGAATCCAAAATTTTGTATTTTAACTCATTTTAAAGTACTTTGATATTTTAATCACTGGCATTTTATTTTTTCCTATGGTTATTTTTACTTTTCAAGTACACACAGTAAGTTTTTCATTCCTTAACCTTGTATCTTTCAAAGTTTATCCATGAACCACATTAAGAAATAACTTTTATATTACAACCTATACACATAATTATCTAAATATATAGCTGAAACAAACAGTTCGTGAAACTCTACTCACCCTAACCCCCCATGTTTTCTCATATTTTTTATTCAGTTCTGTTTCACTTGTCTGTTTGTTTGTTTGTTTTTAGGAGGTACCAGGGATTGAACCTGGGAACTTGTACATGGGAAGCAGGCGCTCAATCACTGAGTTATATCTACTCCCCTTTATTTTACTTTTTAAAATGGTGATTGCCAAGCCAACCCAATGAAGTCGAGATAAATTAATTTCATTAAGTTGGGGCAGAAGAAATAATTTATTTGTATTCCTTATTCTTAGCACAATTTAGAAAATGAATTATCAAAATTAAATTTTAAAAGCATTCCAAAAAGAATAAGAATTGCTTTCAAGGAATAAGACCCAGTTCAAAAAAAAAAAATCTTTGGTTTATATAGGTATATGTCAGGAAACCTTTGACAATGAGGTTTGATACACCATGGGATGAGGGAATACAATGTTTTTTCTTCTGGAGTTTTTTTTAATCCAAATTTAGTTATAATTCCAGGATATCAGTTTTTTTTTTTTTTTAGTAGCAGGGATTTCCTTCTGACGCTTAGCTTTTAGTAATAAATTTTAATTGTAACTTTTATGGACATGTTTCAGGTACAGTATTTAGATCATGGATTCACTGAGAAGATTCCACAGTGTCATCTTTACCCTATTTTGCTGTATCCTGATACACCCCAGTTTTGTATTCCATGTCAGCTCCATAATACCATACCTGTGAGTAAACACTAATTTGTGGGATTATTAATTTTAAATATTGTTTTTATTAATAATTTTAGGAATTAGAATGTATAATAAAATCCCTTTCAATTGCAAGAAAAATGATAAAATACCTAAAATTAAGTTTAATAAGATAGATACAGGACCTATATGAAGAAAATTTCAAACTTATACTTAAGTATATTTTTTAATCTGAATAAATAACATCATATGTTCATAGACTGGAAGATGTAAACTTGTAAAAGTTTGGTTATTTCAAATTAAATTAAAACAAATTTGAAGACAGAAAGCAGATAAATGAGTGCTGTATTAGTTATCTCTTGCTGCATAACAAATTACCCCCAAAACATAGTGTTCTTTTAGACAAATAGTAATAAATATTATCTCATACAGTTTCTGTGGCTCAGGGATTGACAGTGAGTTGGCTGGGGAGTTCTGGCTCCAGGTCTGTCATGATATATGTAGTTAAGATGTCAGCCAGAAGCGTAGTCACCACTTGGCTCACCCACGTGGCTCTTAGCAGGAAGTCTACCTTCTCACTGGCTTTTGGCAGGGAACCTCAATTCCTCACCATGCAAACCTCTTAACACATAAAAACATAACAATAATTACTCCTTCATAAATACATATTGTAGGCATTATACAAGCAGCCTGCTGGCAAATTTGGTCTCTCTTTAAAGTTTTGAATATGATGTTTTTATTTTAATGTTGGTTTGTATTTTTAAAGTATAAAATATTTTATGTGAGTGTCATAGGGGAATACTCAAATTATTAGTTTCTTAAGGTCATTTTTATCATATACTGATGATAGTCTCTGAAAATTGTTTTTATATTTTGCACTACTGCCTAGTATTATCTGTTTATAGCAACTTGTATGTATTATGATTTGCTTCCTGCTCTGTCTTATTTTGTGAAAGAGTAAAAGAACCTGAGTTTATTAATCCCAAATAGGTTGGGAATGTCTGGCAACCAGATGCAATAGAACTCCTTCAGGAACTGCTTTCAAAGAGAGAAGTGGAAATTCACATCATGGTAATTTTTATTTAAAATGTCTATAATTGGTTTAAATTATTTTCCATATTGTGTGATAACTAGCATGGTTTGAGGGATATTTTTGATGATAAGCAATGTTATATGCATTCTTATATGAACGTAAATTATCCATTAGCATAAAAGGGGTTACTACTTTAGTAATCCTAGGTAAATAATCCTAGGATTGTTTCAAATAAGCCTAAATTTGAGCAAGTTCCTTAGAACTTTCCTTAAGCGTTAAAGTCAGTAATTTGAAAGATTCTTTATTAACTATTTATTTATTTTGATGCAGTAAGCAGTATCAAAGAGTTGGAGATTTTTATAAATATATGTAGTGGTTTTCAGGATGTAGCACCATGTTAGATGCAGGTAATTCAGAGAGTCTATTATGATTCCTGTCCTCAAAGACCTTATCTATTTAGTGAAACAAGACATAAACCTAAAAAATTCATACTACGAAGATGAGATGCCAAGTTCCTAAAAATAGTGAGTGCAGTAAATTTAGAGGTGGTGAGAAGTGAGGTGGCCTTTAAGGAAAGGATGGTAAAGTTCTCCCAGCCAAAATGAAATACACAGAGGCATAGAGAGACAGAAATGGGCACATTTTTAGAAAATAGTATAACTGTTTGGATAGAATAATAGAGTTTTTTATAGGGAGTAGTGGTGATGAATAGGATTCAAGGGAGAGTGGTCAGTCAGCGGGGCACCGTTGGAAGTTTCTGAGCATTGAGATAAGATTAACCTGCAGCCATGTTAGATGATGCAAGTGCAAAGATACAAAAACTGTAAGGATAGTGTTTCTGTATTAAAGATATGATGATAGGGTGGTAAAGACGTGAAAAGAGCCATTTAAATAAGAAAGTGGAAAAGATTTAATATTGCTTATCTTAGTACAAAGAGGCCCTATCTAGTTACTCATAGCTTCCTTGGGTTGTTGGAGCTGGTGTCTAGGTTCTTGGCTTCATCACAAGAAATAATTCAAGGATGAGCCACAAATTTGTCAGGCAAGCAGAGAATTTATTGGAGGGTAAAGCAAGAGAAAGAAAGTGCACCTTCAGGGATGAAGGCAGGCATTCTCAAGGAAGAGAAATGCGAAGTTCTGCCCTTGGGTCCCCTGTTTTATAGGGGTACAGGACTTCAGCGTTTGTGCTGATTGGCATATTTGGGACAAAGCAAGGGACCTCTCTTGGGTGATTTGATTTTCTTAGTGGGTTAGGGGTTGCTGTCCCATGATGATTGGCTTCTGGTTGCTGTCCACGAGCTCTGCAGGGTGTGTTGGTGGTGATTGGTCTCTGGTCACTGTCCACATAATGTGAGATAACCTGAAAATGGGTGGGAGGTGGTAGTGGAGCCCCTCCTGCCCCTTCCTTCTTCCCTGCCATGTAACGATGTTGCTGGCTGCCTTCTGATAATGCAGCCCTTGGGTGTGTGTGCTTGTAAGCTGCCCCTTCCTAACTTGCTTGTGTGAGTCAGCGGGCTGAAGTTAGCAGGCCATTGCCTCAGCCTGTGTAAGTTAATAGACCATTGCCTCAGTTTCTATTTGTGTGGCTTATTAGTATTTCTGTCCCCTTCCTCCTTAGGTCCCTATTCTATCCTGCCTCACTTGGAAGGCCACTGAAGTAAGGTAGAGATGGAAATTTTTTAGTTCATCAGGGTAGCTCTTTTTGGTGCTTAGTTTAACATAGTCAGGAAAGCAAGTTCTCCTGGCTATGTACGCCAAAGGCTGCTTAGTTTATTGAAGAAAAATAAAGCAAAAAAGGCAGATAAGGAGAGGTGGGGCACAGGAGGAGGTTCTATTTTAAATAATAGAGTCATGGGAGACTAAGGTGACATTTGATGTCAAGAGGACAGAACAGGCAGGTATCTGGGAGAAAGTGCCCAGGGCTTCCAGGTAGGAATGGGGGAGGAGGCTGCTGTGGCTGGAGCAGGGAGAGAGGGGGAAAAATGGGGGTTACGGGGACAAGGAAACTGATAAGAACTTGAGCCAAGGAGCAACATGATCTGACTTTACACTTAAGTATTTTCACTCTGACTGCTGCATTGATAAAAGACTGGATAGTAGAAAAAGATAGAGAGATCTGTTAGGAGATCAATAATAATTACAATCATTCAGTAAAGAGATGAGTTTGGACCAAGATGGTACAAGTGGAAATGGTCACCTTATCCCTTATATATATATGTTCAGAGTCTAAAAATTGTAAACACTTTACTAAGAGCTTTAAAGTCATTATCCTGACTCCTGCTTTTACACGGTTATTTCTTCTGATCCTTGCCATTTTTGGATTTTTAACTAACCTTCACGTCTGCACCTTGAGCATACCTTTATTTTCTCCTTCTACTAGTACTCTATACCTTATAGACATGAACTGCAGTGGTAGAATTAGTACTTTATAACCTGTCAGAGTACCAAGAAGACAAATTTATGAATTGAGTTAGTAGTCAAACCATCTGGTAATATTGTGTCAGAAGCCTAATTTCATATTTGCTGGTTATAAAATTTTAGTCATCAAATAGACTTTGTTTTTTTTATTAACCTTCTTTATTGAATTTAAATAGGAATTACCTGAAAATCCATGGGGGAAATTATCTGTTCATCTCTATTTTGATGGAATGTCACTTTCTTATTTTATGGCACACCATAAATATTGCACTTTTGAACATTCTGAGGAGATATTCAAAGAAGTGAGTGAACTATTTTTCTATAACAATCTAAACTATACAAAAAATAATTTTGGTTTGTCACTATAAAATCTTACTATTTTTGAAATTCATAAATAATGCCAAACTGCTACACAGGGTATGCATCATAAATAATATTTTATATGGAAAGATATTTTTATTTCTAGAGTTATAGTTCACTTGCTGAGTTTTTAAAAAAATATTCATTTTAGTGATAGTACACAGCAAACATTGGGTATTCTACCTAATATAGAAAATTACTTTCTTCTCTCATACAGAAACTGTGATATTACTTTATACATGTAATCCTCACTATCAGCTTTTTCTTTTAAGCCGAGGAGTACACACGTGTGTGTATGTGTGTGTAAAACCTGCTCCATCTATTAAATTGGTTATAGATTAGTCTCTCTTTTCCAGTTGTACTTTTCAATGGGAACATTTTAAAAGGAAAGGTCAGGAACTCCCACTCTCTCATAATAAGCTACTTACCATTGACATGTCTTTAATATAATTTAGAAAATCCTTATTTTTGAAATATTAAGACTACCTATAACATTAGATTTTTCCTTTCGTTAATCTGAAATAACTAAATGGTTGCCAACAAGGACATGCATCTAGTTTTTGTGGGGATAAAATATGAAACTGGTTTAAAACGATATTATATAGCTAAAGGTGTTTTATTAATTAATATATCATTTCAGAAACCAACAGATTACAATAAAAAATATGAGGAGAAAATATGGGAGATAAGGTTTGAGGTAAGTTTCATCCCAAATATTTTGAAAACTTCGGACACTTCATAATTACAAAGGATTTAATAGAAGATGAGGGAGTAAGAAGTGTTTTGTTTTTTAAATAGAACAGCTTTATTGAGATATAACTTATATACCACAAAATTTACCTTTTTAAAGTGTACAGCTCATTGGTTTTTAATATATTCACAGAATTGTGCAACCATCACCACTACCTAATTCCAGAACTTTTTTATCAACTCCCAAAAAACCCCAAACCTATTAGCAGTCACACCTTATTCCCCCCTCCCCAGCCCTGGAAAACCACTAATCTACTTTCTGTCTCTATGAATTTGCCTTTTCTGGGCATTTCATATAAATGGAACCATATAATATGTGACCCTTTGTAACTGAGTTCTTTAACTTAGCAAAATCTTTTCAAGGTCCATTCATGTTGCAACATGTATCAGTAATTCATTCCCTTTTATGGCTGAACAATATTCCATTGTGTGTATATACCACATTTTGTTTATCCAGTCATCAACTGAGATTTGAGTTGTTTCCACATTTTGGCTATAATAAATAATGCTGCTCTGAACATTAGTGTACATGTTTTTGTGTAGACATGTCTTTTCATTGTTCTTGAATATATTAACCTAGGAGTGAATCATATGATAATCATGTTTAACATTTTGAGGAACTACCAGATTTTTCCAAAGCAGCTGCACCGTTTTACATTCTCACTAGGAATGTACAAATGTTCTAATTTCTCCACATTCTTGGCAACACTTAGTATTTTCCATTTTGTTGATTATAGCTTTCTTTGTGAGTGTGAAGCAGCATCTCATTGTGGTTTTGATTTGCATTTCCCTGCTGACCAATCATGTTGAACAACTTTTCATGAACTCTTAGGCCATTTGTGTATCTTTTTTGGAGAAATCTCTATCCAAATCATTTCCCATTTTTAATTGAGTTGTCATTTTATTGAGTTATAAGAATTTTTTATATATTCTGGATACAAGTCCATTATTGGATATATGATCTGCAAATATTATCTCCCATTCTGTGAGTTGTCCTTTCATTTAGATGAGTTTTTCTCTTTTGTCACTTGTGCTTTTGGTTTAGGAATTAAGAGCTTTAATAAGTGAAAGCTTCGTAGATTGTAAGTAGAATTTCCTTCACAGAATTATAAAAATAACATTTGCTTGTTGTGAAGTGCTTTATACCAAATCAGTTATAAGTTCAAGAGTGGGTTGGCACTTTTTGCTGAGCTCTATTTACTAGTTTCAAATATGGTGTTTTTTTTTTCAGTTTTGCTAGCAGTTTGGAAATCTTAAATAGTAATATAATAACCTACAAAGTTGAATGTAATGGTTTTACTTCTTATAATTACCATATTCTTTAAAAGTAAAGAAAAACTTTTTAGTAAGATATGGCTGTTATTTGCAGGAAAATATTCACTCACATTTTAATATAAATTTGCTTCTAACTGCCATGATCCTCTTGAGAATCATGTAACTTTGTATTATGTCTTATGTTTTTAAAGAACTCAAGAGAATGTACACCTTTTTGATGATTTTAACTTAATTCTTTTTTTGGCATTTCATGTGTTATTTTAGATTTTATTGTAAAGTAAATGCCTTTTCGAAAAATAAATGAAACACTCAGAAGTGTGTAAATGAAAAATGTAAATGTCCCCCATTCTGTACCTCAAATACTCTAGCCCCACTCAGCAGCAGCAGTCATTGTTAACCATTTATTAACCATTCTTCCAAATACTTGGTGTGAATGTAAATATAAATGCATAAGTAAATATCCATGCTTTTTGTTACACAAAACCTTTTTTTTTTTTTAAATGAAGGACAAGAGAATACTAAAGGTTTTTTGTTAAATTATCACATTTTGGTCCTACTACAACAAAATCATGTTGTGATACTCAGTATCTACAAGAATTTGCTTTCTACTAAGAAAGTAAATTGGCACCATGATGAAATTTTCATAATGTAGTAGATTTTTGTCATTGTTATTCTAAACTTTGAATTTATTTGTGGTGTTTTAGGAATTACTTTTGTCTGAAACAGAGACTCCTATTTTACCACCATATTTGTCTTCTCCTCTACCTCCCCCAGAAGAACTGTATGCTGTTCAAGTTAAGCACGTTGTCTCACCTAATGAAGTATGTAATCTAAATGATTAGTTGGTAGTTAAAAATATCACAGACAATCTTGGTCTTAAATTCTAGGATTGATTCTTCACTTCTCAGTCTTCCTAGTTTTTAAATAATGGAAAATTGATGACTTATAGTTTGCCCTACCCTATAATTTCCTTTTCAACATGTTTGTACTTAATAAGGCATGTGTTGTTTTATCAAGTATTTCTTCAGCACCTGCTGTGTTTCAGTGTTGTGTTGCTATATTCTTTGTTGTTTATATCACATATTTAGATTTTAATCTGGAACTGTTTCCAACTGTGAAATCTTAAATATCTCATTCCTCTTCCCTCTCCCTGCACTGAACTCTAGATGTTCTTTACCTACTCTGTGTTTTTCCATACTTTTCACCTTCTAAAACATTATGCCACTTTCTAATTTTTACTGTGTTTGTCTTCCTCCCCCACTAGAATGTAACTTCGTAAAGACAGGGATCCTCTTTTAATTTACCTTTTATTGTGGTATCATATAAGCCATAAAATTTGCCATTTAATCTTTTTAAAGTGTACAATTCACTGGCATTAATTACATTTAAACTGTTTTGCAACCATTACCACCATCCATTACCAAAACTTTTTTTCATCACCCCAAACAGAAACTGTACCAATAGGCAATAACCACCCCCCCCCCACTTCTCCTACCTAGTACCTCTAATCTACTTTGTCTCTATGATTTACTTTAGATATTTCATATAATTGGAATCATGCAATATTTGTCCTTTTGTGTCTGGCTTATTTCACTTAGCTACATGTTTTCAGAGTTCATCCATGTTGTAGCATGTCTCAGGACTTCATTTCTTTTTACAGCTGAATAATATTCCTTTGTATGTTTATACCACATTTTGTTTAAGTGTTCATCTGTTGATGAAATGGCAGGGATATTTGTCTTTTTTTTCACTGATGTATTCCCAGAACTTGGAATAGTACCTGATAAAAAAAGTAGGTACTCAATAAATATTGATTGAATGAATAAATAAATGCAATAAAGAAAATTCAATTGTATGTCTTTGGCTAAGAAGAAAAAGAAGATATGACAAATTAAGTATTCTAAGCAGTCCCTTCAGCCATTCTACACAGTAAAACATTTCTCTTGTAGCCAAGGGGAGGATTTGCTCTATAATTTCATCAGAGAGCATAGAAGTGTATTCTTTGTACATTTGTAACAATTGATGAACAAACATTGAAGCATTGCTACTAACCATGGTCTATAGCTTACGTTATGTTTTATTCTTTGCACCATACAATTTTATAAGTTTTGACAAAATGTATAATGGCCTGTATCCATCATTGCAATATCATGCAGATCAATTCCAATGTCCCAAAAATGCCCCACATTCCTTATTCTTCCCTTCCCCTCCCCTCCAAACCTCTGGTGACCACTGTCTTTATATCAGTATTACAAGTTCTTCCATTACTAGAATAATAATAAGTCTACTTTGGTCCATGATTGCATTCCTCCCTTGAGTTTGTTCATTCCTTAATCTTTAGGATTTGGGGATGATGATGTCCACTCTGCTTCCGATTGAGAGGGGTTTAGATCCCATGGGGCAGATGGATGGAATTGTCTTGCTTGCAGTTGTAGATACTCTCTGTTTTCTGGGATGAGCATTGTCCATCATCATCCTTTTGTTAGTTGTCCTGGGCATGTCCAATGAACCTGGAAAGTAGGTATTGGCTGCAACTCTGCTAAGATTCAGGGTTCAACCAACATATGAACAGACCAAAGATTTAAGTCTCTGGGACATATATTTAATGGGTATAGTACTAATTATAGGTTCAAATAAAAGGGACAGAAGAACCATGTGTAGGGAAAATATAAATGAGTATAATTCTGTTACATTGGGGAAATAGGTTAACATATATTCCAAGGTAAAGCCCATCAGTGGGTTGCTGATTTCCTGGGGTTGTCTGCCCTACCTATAGTGTCCACACATCTCTAGAGTCCTCAGAAGCGCCCTTGCTTGAGGCTTTGTTTACTGTGGCAGTCAGTGAGATCCTCCTGAGACATGCATAAGCATACCACTGGAATGACTTCCCAAATCACTTTGAAATCTCTTAGCCATAAAAACTCTTTGAATTTAATATTTCCCCCTTTTGGTCAAGGTCTTTTTCCAAATGCATCACTGGTTGGCAATTGGTAATAATCCCTTGGTGCCAGGGAGGCCCATCCCGGGAAGTCATGTCCCACGCTGAGGGGGAGGGGGCAGGCAGTGAGCATATGCTGAGTTTAGCTTAGAGAGAGGCCACTTTTGAGAACAAAGAGGTTTTCAGGAGGTAACACTTAGGCAATATAGATTACTAGGCTAAGTTTCAGTTTTACAAGAATAAGGTTCATAAGTACAAGCATTAATATCAAGGGCCTGGCATATTGGTCTGGCCTCTTTTGCTAGGCACTGCCTGTGTACTCTAGAGATTCTTACCACTCTATTAGAGAATGTAACAGGACTCTTCAGGATGGGAATTTAATATTTTGTTGGTTATTATGTGGGTCTCTGCCCACTGAGATAACACCCCATGACCACATGAACATACTCATATTCCATAGAGGCATGCCCCAGGAGCATCCTTCCCCATACATCCCACCACTGACGTCCTGTTCCAGTGATCCTCCCTTACCATAGCGGTGACTTTTTTGTAATAAAAAACCTCCCAAAAACAAAGCCAAAAAAATTTCCTGCATTGTGCCTTTCATTATGGTATGATCTATTATCTTTTATGTATGTTTACAATTTCTTCTGTATGTTCCCCAGAAGTGTATATT
>PVKH010035980.1:0-11657 GCA_004027955.1 Chaetophractus vellerosus
AAAATAATACTGGACTTCTGGGAGTTCCTGTTCCTGCTAGCCATTTGATTTTCATAGATTTTTATATCTTTACACTTAAAATATCCACCATCTTATTATAAAACTTATATAGATTTGGTATACCAGTGGCCTCCCTTTGCTATGAATGCCAACAGCTGCAGATTGTCCTAAACTTAGAGTTTATGTCACAGAACACTCTCAGATGTTCCTTTGCTTGTGTAAAAACCTTTACATTATCTTGTCAAAACAAGTTGGCTGCTGCTACTTAGGAAAGGACTATTTCCGTATTAAAATAGAGCTTATTTCCAAATTAAGTTAGCAGGGCAATCACCCATTGAGTCCTAAATACAAGTTCAAAGTCAATAAGGTTGATCTAGGGTGGCCTTGTAATTTATTGGCAAAACTGGAGCACTTTTGATAGTGAATGGGACCACTAAATAGTCAAACCTGGGTGCCGGGTCACTCTACTAATATTACAAACTGAATGGCTGCCTCTTTGGGTGTTTATCCCATTGTAATAATTGGAAATGCATTTTAAGACACAATTTATTTTTCCCATTAAAAAAATAAGAATGCTCAAAAGTAAAATAAAGGCAGAATGACCAAAATGTGAAAGCTCAAAATGTGACAGTATGCAAATTCTTCTTCATTCTATATCCGCTCTGAGTTTATACCTTTCAGGCTCAGTGGCCCTTTTCACCTGTGCTTTCTGCTCCTGCCAATTTCCTTTGCCACGCTGCAGGCTACACACAGAGAGAGCATCAACCATGTCACCAGCAGAGATCTCACTAGTTTCAAATAGAAATCGGAAGCCAGATGTGTCACAAAGCCACACTGAAGAACATGATACACCTAGAAGGAATGGAAATCTATCTTTACCTCTCATTGCAGTTTCGGTTCTGGGGAAATCAAGTCTCATAATACTTTGACATTCTTCTCCCCCTTTTCCCTTGATATCTGCTCACTGTACCTAAACTTGCCCTTTAATGTCATAAAGTATTGGTATTCCTGCTCTTTATTTTTTATTTGAGACCCTTTTAGCAGTTCTAAAAATTGCTATCATTTACAATCTTAAAAATTATACAGTGAAAACAGGCTACTTCATTTTATGTCTTTTTCATTTTGAGATCGGATTTTTTGTGGGCATTTTATATTTATTCAGAGGTATGACTCGAGGTGTATTTCAGAAAGATAAATTAATCACGAGAAAAGGAGTTAACATTTACTCTGAACTGGCCATATTACCTGTAAGGGAGGGAGAAAATAAGTAAGGCTCTACTTACGGAGAAAAAGAAAGGAGTAAGGAGAAAGGGAATCAGAATTAGATTCCACATATGGCCCTCTGTCTGCTTGGCATCAAATGGCCCTTAAAAAGATATTACCCCAAGGCAAAACATTGATTTTGTTTCTAAGGTAAAGTTTGATCTATCTATGACATACATAAACATACTGCTCAGTGAATTTTAACAAAGTGAACACACCTATGCAACCACGTACAATTCGTGATGTTGAACACTAATTGCACCCAAGCCACTCTCAGGACCCCACCTAATCAGTGCCCTCCTTCCCCAAAGGTAACCACTCTTCTGACTTCCATCACCCTTGATTAGCTCTGCCTGTTTCAGTACTTTAAACAAATGGAATCACACAGTTGAACTCTTTTTGTGTGTGGATTTTTTCAGTCAGTATTTGGTCTATGAGGTGTATCCATTTTATTGCATTAGGCAGTAGTAATTCATTCTCATTGCTGTCTGGTATTTCCTTATATGAATATGCCGCAATCTATTATGTTGATGATTTTTAGGTTGCTTCCAGTTGAGGGATATGACAAATCATGCTGTTATGAATTTTCTTGAAAATGTCTTTTGGTGCATGTATGCAAACAATTCTCCTGGGCATAAGTGTAGGATTTCTGGTCATATGGTATACATGGATACCGCCAAGCAGTTTTACAAATAGGTTTCTTCAACTTATAGAGCTCATCAGCAATGTACAAGAGTTCTCATTGCTCTACATTCTCATCAAAACTGGTATTGTCTGCCCTTTAAATTTCAACCAGCCTGGTGGGTGTGTAACACTTGATTACTGAAGAGATTGAAGCATCTTTTCATATGTTTATGGCTATTTGTATATTCCCTTTGTGAAATGTCTGCTGAAGCGCCTTGTCTATCTTTCCACAGTTGTCTTCCTTTTGCTTACAGATTTGTATGCGTTCTTTGTGTATTATGAACAGTAAGTAAATATATATGTATGTATGTATATCATGTAGAATATATATATTGAAAATACATTCTCCAATTCTGTGGTTTGCTGTTTTATTCTTAAATTCCTTTTTTATTTGCTTTCTTAAAATTAGTTTAGTCCAAATAATCAATCTTTCCTTTTGGTGTGTGCCTTTTGAATGCTATTAAAGTTATAAAGATAATCTTTTAAGACCTTTCTTTAATAAACTTTATTGTTTTTTATTTTACATTCAATTGGAATTTGATTGTATCTATTATGTGAGGTACGGGATAAATATTCACTTTTTTCCATATAGATATCCAATTTATTGAATTTATCTGTTTCTAGAAAAAATATCATACTTTCTTCACTGAATTGCAGTATCACTTCTGTGATAAAATAACCGACCATATTTGCATACTTCTAGGTTTAAGATATGAATATAAGGCTTTCTTTTTTTTGATATTTATTCATCCCAAAGTTTTTATGTTTCTTATTTTTTATAAATTAAAAATATTTTCTCATTCGCTTGTGGTTTCATTTTTTTATCCGTAGTTTGGTTCTATTTAAAGAGCACATTGCTTATCCTCATATATTTGAGAACCTTCTAGTTATTTTGTAATTGAGCCTTAGCTTTTATTCTAATAGTCAAAGGAAATAGTCTTAATGATTTTGGTAGATTGAAGTGTATTGAAACTTTCTTAATGTTCCAGCATAAATCTGATATTAATTTGGTTATGGTTGCAATTTTCTGGTTAGTGTTTGCATGTTATAATTTTCCTAACATTTGACTTACAACATTTCCTTATCATGTTATTTAAGTTGTATCTCTTCTAAGCAGCATATAGATGTGTTTTGATTTTCCTCCAATCTAAAAACCTTTGTCTTTTAATGAGATAATTTATTTTATTTATTTTATTTTATTTATATTTAATGTACTTATTTCTATATTTAGGTTTAAATCTACCATCTTTCTCTTTATTTCTAGTTTTCCCACATTTTTAATCTTCCTTTCTTGCTTTTTTCTTTCAAGAATGCATAACAGGTTATACATTCTATTACTTGTAGTAGTAACATTAGATATTACAACAAGCATCCTTAATATATGCTTGTAATTTATAATGTAATTATAAATTAGAGTTCTACCATTTCTCTGTCAATGGCAGACCCTCAGAATCCTTTAACATAATTTTCCTATATCCTACTTTTTGTTTGATTATGCTCATAAATTATAACTACATTTAGTTAAACATGGGACATTGTTTCTTTTATTATTTTTACAGTCAATGTTCAATTAGATTTACCACATTACCATACTTTCCATTTTTCTTCTTACTTTACATTATTTTTGTCTGATGCAATTTTTTTTTCTGCCTGAAGGGACTTCTTTCATATATATTTTAATTCAGGCCTGCTGGAAACAAATCCTCTCAATTTTTGCTTGTCTGAAAATACCTTTATTTATCTGTCTTTTTGAAAGATACTTTTACTTAGTTCACTTTTCTAAATTAGCAACTATGTTTTCACATATTTTAAAGGTATCATGTAATTTTCTTTTTACTTTCACTATTTCTATTCAAAACTCAGCTCTGCTGAGCTTTAGCATCTATCTTCTTGGCTTCTAAGCCCCTTGTTCTAGGCAGTTTAAGACTCAGTTAATAAGCCAGGGGAAAAACTGGTGCAGACTATATGCCTGCTTCTTTGCATCTCCCTTCTATTCATAGCCTTGAGCTCTCAAGTCCTGGCTGCTATGGCAGTCCAAAACTACAATATTTATCTCCTTGGTCCCATGAGATTGTTGTAAACTCTGTTGGCTTTTTGGCCTCATCAGCTGACCTATCCTTGGCTTCTCAGCCTTTCATCCTGTGCAGTGAGAATCAGTAAGTGCCTGTGCCAGAAAGCAATTCACAATAAGTAATCTTGGACCATTGGGAATGATATGTGATGACTGAAATTTTACTGCTGTATAACCTACCCTATCCTTACTGACACTTATATACACAAAGGAAATGTAAACATATAAAGTGTCTCCTTCATCACATATCATTATACTATGAGCAGCTAGCTATCTTTTTGTCCAAGGAAATAGAGCTGGTCAGTAAAAGCTAACTCTTCCCTTCCATACCTAGGAGTCTTTTGTGAAATTTTTCTAAGGCAAAGAAGGTAGAACAGATTCCAATGTGTTTTTGATTTTTAGCTTTTTTTTTCTTTAAAGACTTATTTTTATTTATTTATATATCCCCCTCTTGCTGCTTGTGCTTGCTGTGTTCATTTGCTTTGCATTTTTTCTGTGTCTACTTGTCTCCCCCTGCTGCGGCATCCCACTGAGTCAGCTTACCGAGCAGCAGCTTGCCTTCTCCAAGAGGCCCGGGAACTGAACCCGGGGCCTCCCATGTGGTAAACCAGAGCCCTATCAATTGAGCCACAGCTGGTTCCCATGATTTTGAGCTTTAACTAAACAACTGCCATTACTAGAATTCAAGCCAGCTTGTAAATTCATGCATTGAAGACCTGTGTTCTTTTACCAGAAAGTCATTCAAAAGATTTCTAAGTTTCCTTATCTGACCAATAGTAACTAAAGCTCTTTCCTAGACTTATTTATTTCATAGTTTCTAGAAGTATTTTTTTTCTTTTTGTTTATTCTTAATTTTTTTTATTAGAAAAGTCATAGGTTTACAGAAAAATCATGTAAAAATACAATGTTCCCACATATCTCCCCCTATTGTTGAGAATTAGCATTAGTGTGGTAACTTTGTTACAACTGATGAAAGAATATTAAAATAGTACTATAAACTATAGTCTATTGTTTACATTAGGTGTATTTTCCCCATATTCCATCCTATTATTGACACCTTGTATTAATATCTAACATTTGTTATAGTTCATGAAATAATATTCTTACACTTATACTATTAACTGTATTCCACTGTCAACAACAGGGTTCACCATGTTATGCAGTCGTACGTTTTATTTTTAATTTATTTATATCAGTGTTACAAGTTACTCTGTTAATACAAGATAATAACTATAATAGCAGTAAATCTGCTTTGGTCTGTAGTTACACTCCCCCCTTATTTTTGTTCATTCCACAAACTTGAGGGATTCGGAATGATTTCCACCCTGACTGCTTCAGGCTGAGAGGGGACTTCGATATTTGGGAGCAGAGGAAAGGAATTGTTTTGTTTGCAGTTGAAGATACTCCCTGCTTTTGGGATGGGACTTGTCCATCATTTTATTTTGTTTGTTGGCCAGGTTAAATCCAAAGACCTGGAGAGCAACAGTTGGCCACAACTCTGCTGGGTTTCAGGGCCTGAACGGCATATGAACAAGCTGAAGATTTAAGTCTCTGAGAAATATGTTTAACAGGTACATTGAAAATTATAGATTCAAGTAAAAGGAGTTGAAGAGCCATGATTTGGGGAATTATAAAATGAGTATAATGACATTATATTGGCGAAATTGATTTTCATATAATCCCAAACAGGACCTGTCAATGGAGTGTTGATTTCATGAGACTGTGTGGCTTGCCTTTGGTACCCAGATGTCCCTAGAGCCCTCAGGAGCACTTTTTTTTTAATAATAAACTTCATCTTTAAAGAATTTTTAGATTACAGAAAAGGTACCTCAAAACTATAGGGGATTCCCATATAATCGAAGCCCTTCCCCTCCCACATTTTGCCCTATTAATAGTATCCTACATTAGAGTGGTGCATTTGTTAAAATTTATGAATTAATACTTAAGAATTGCTATAAGCCAGGGTCCATAAATTACATTATGGTTTACAATTTCCAAAGTATGGTATTTTTAGGTTTTGACAAAATGTATAATGGCCTGTATCTGTCATTGCAATATCATGCAAAACAATTCCAATGCCCTAAAAATACCCTATGTTTCACCTATTCTTTCCTCCCCCCTGAGAACCTCTATTAACCACTATCTTTATATTCATGCTGCAAGTTCTTTAGCTACTATAATAAAAATAAGTCTACTTTAGTCCATGATTGCATTCCCCCCTTGTTGTTAATGTGGGAAAGTATGGGAGGGGGAGAAAGTAGAGCATATGGGAATCCTTTATATTTTTATGTAGCATTTATGTACTCTAAAGCCTCTTTAAAAATAAAAAAAAAAAAAAGAGATACTCGGCAAGATGGCATCAGTTTAGGTGTGCACTCACCAGCTCTCAAGCAGAGGATGGCTGATTGGGGATGGGAGCCTGCCCAGGTGGTCTTTTCTGGGAGCCTGGGGGACGGAGGTCTTAGGTGCATCGGTCTGGAGGCAACTGGACTGTGTGTTGGACTGCTCAACATAAAATCATGAGTTCTTTACTCCCCAGCTGGAAACATAGGTGGCTAAACCCTGTTCCCCGGGCGGGGAGCTGAGCAGTCCGAATCCACACTGGTAGACCAGTGAGGGGGGGGGAAAGCTCCTAGAGTGGGAAGGTTCTGGCAAAGGGTGGAGAGGGGTTTCCTTTCTGTGGGTTTGGTCGCCAGGAACCCCTAGCCATTTTTGGGAGTGAATTAGCCAGCTGGAAGTGGTGCTGGGCTGAGGAGAGAGGCGAACCTGCGGTGCACCGCTAATTTACCTAACTGTGATACAGACACTATGCACAGCAAAGGGCAGAGCCAGCAATTTTACAGCTCCATGCTGAGTAACATAGACTCAGCTCCCCTGGGGGGGTCAGGCAGTGGGAAGTAATAGATAAGTCTCCATGAGCCTATTAGTGGTCTCCTCACAGGAAGGGGTGGGCTAGAAGAGGCGTTCTATAAGGACCCTTATTTCATTAAAAAAGAGAGAGAGAGAGAGAAATTTATTGATTTGCTTTAATCACTAAATTCTGTCTCAAAGCCTGCACAGAGAAGGCTGCAGGGCAATTGATTAATGAACACAGGCTGAGAGGCTACACAAGGATCCAAAAGGAATGCTGTTCTTCCTTAGCTTTGACTGCATGCTTGTGTGCTTCTTACCTCTACCCTCTCCTCTTTTTTGTTTTTCTTAAAATTAGATGCTGATAGCTTTTCTCTTCTTTGCTGTCCTTCTTCATTCTTGAATTTCCATTCTTGTGTATACTGATTGAGTCTACCAACGCTATCTCTTCTCCTTCCTTCATCATTCAACCTTCAGCTTTCTGTTGTGGTTCTTACATTCCATCTTTTTTCATTTGCTCTTAACTTCACCCTTGTTAACTTCTATCTTGTCTATTCTGTTCTCTTTTCTTTATTTCTTTTTGTATTAGGTATTTTCTTTCAGCCTTTTCTTTATTAGTTTTCTCTCTACTCATCACTCTGGCCTTATAAAATATTCTATATATTTTTCTCTATATGATTACCCACTCCATTGTAGGTACTCCAATTTTTTCCCCTATTACTCTACACTGCCTACATGAGTTAAATATTCAATTTACTAAGTCT
This sequence comes from Chaetophractus vellerosus, assembly GCA_004027955.1. Classification (NCBI taxonomy): domain Eukaryota; kingdom Metazoa; phylum Chordata; class Mammalia; order Cingulata; family Chlamyphoridae; genus Chaetophractus; species Chaetophractus vellerosus. Next base: position 7,633 of record PVKH010035980.1, read on the forward strand.
GATACAGCCCCTCTTCTAACTTTTATCAATAATACTATTATCCCTTTTCCTTTCTTACCCATTTTGATTGCTCCAACCCTAATCTTCTTCCTTCAAGGGAACATAGAAATAGAAAAAACCAAGGAAATACAACAAGAGGAAGAGAGTATCAGTGAGAAAACTTAACACACACACAGAACTACAAGCTAAATAAAACTCTAAAGCAGAGAGAAGCTAATCAACTGAATAAGCCCATCAAGATAAAACGATGAACAAAGGGCAACAGAAAATTACAAGCCATACTGAGAAACTGGAAGACATGGGCCATTCCAAAGAACAGACCAAAAACCAGGAAGAGATGCAGAACATAGAACAACTAATCAAAGCTGTCCAAACAAATATCATGGACCAACTTAATGAAGTGAAGGAAGAGATTAAGGATATTAAGATAGTAGAAAAGATAGAAATACATTCTTCTCGAGCACACATGGACCATACTCTAAGATAGACCACATGCTAGGGCACAGAACAACTCTCAATGAGTTCAGAATGATTGAGATTATACAAAGTAATTTATCTGACCACAATGGAATGAAATTGGAAATCACTAAGGGCCAGAGAAATAGATTAGGCATGAAGATATGGAAATTAAACAACACACTCTTGGACAAACAGTGGGTCAAGGAGGAAATCTCAAAGGAAATCAGTAACTACCTCAAACCGAATGAAAATGACAACACAACATATCAAAACCTATGGGATGCAGCCAAAGCAGTTTTGAGAGGGAAATTTATAGCTCTAAATGCATATATTAAAAAGGAAGAAAGAGCTAAAATTGAAGTATTAACTGCGCACATGAAAGGATTGGAAAAATAACAACAAACCAACCCTAAAGGAAGCAGAATGAAAGAAATAACAAAGATCAAAGCAGAGCTAAGTGAAATAGAAAATAAAAAAGCACCAGAAAAAATAAACAAAACCAAAAGCTGGTTCTTTGAGAAGATCAATAAAATCAACAAACCCTGAGCCACACTAACAAAGAGAGAGCAGATGAAAATACACAAAATAAGGAATGAAGAAAGAGATATCACTACTGACCCCACGGAAATAAAGAATATCATAAGAGGCTACTTTGAAAAATTATATGCTAACAAGAATGATAAATTAGAGGAAATGGATAAATTCCTAGAAACTCACAAGCAGCCTACACTGATGAAAGAACAAATCAATGAACTCCACATTCCAATTACAAGTAAAGAAATAGACTCAGTCATCAAAAACCTTCCAACTAAGAAGAGTCCAGGATCAGACGGCGTCACAGCTGAATTCTACCAAACATTCCGGAAAGAACTAACACCAATCCTGCTTAAACTCTTCCAAAAAATAGAAATAGAAAGAACATTCCCTAACTCATTCTATGATGCCAACATTACCCTAATACCGAAGCCAAACAAAGATACCACAAGAAAGGAAAATTACAGACCAATTTCTCTAATGAACCTAGATGCTAAAATCCTCAACAAAATACTTGCTAATCGCATTCAACAACATATCAAAAGCATTATACGCCATGATATATATGATATATCCTGGGTATGCAAGGACGGTTCAACATAAGAAAATCAATCAATGTAATACACCACATAAACAAATTGAAAGAAAAAAATCACATGGTATTCTATATAGATGCAGAAAAAGCATTTGACAAAATACAGCACATTTTCCTGATAAAAACACAGCAAAAGATAGGAATAGAAGGAAACTTTCTGAACATGATAAAAGGTATATATGAAAAACCCAAAGCTAACATCATCTTCAATGGGGAAATCCTAAGAGCCTTCCCTCTGAGATCAGGAACAAGCAAGGGTGCCCTCTATCACCACTCTTGTTTAACATTGTCGTAGAAGTACTTGCTCGAGCACTGAGGCAATAAAAAGATATAAAGGGCATCCAAACTGGAAAGGAAGAAGTAAATATTTCATTATTTGCAGATGACATGATCCTATACTTAGAAAGCCCTGAGAAATCTACAACAAAGCTGCTAGAACTTATAAAGGAGTTCAGTGACATTAAAGGTTATAAGATCAATGCTGAAAAATCAGTAGCATTTCTGTACACCAACAACGAGCAATCTGAGAAGGAAATCAAGAAAAAAATACCATTTACAATAGTAACAAAAAGAATCAAATACCTAGGAATAAATTTAACTAAAGATGTAAAGGACTTATATACAGAAAACTACACAACATTGTTAAAGGAAATCAAAGAAGACTTAACTAAATGGAAGAATATCCCCTGTTCATGGATAGGAAGACTAAATATCATCAAGATGTCTATCCTACTGAAACTAATCTACACATTTAATGCAATCCCAACAAAAATTAACACTGTATTTTTTAAGGAATTGGAAAAACTAACTACAAAATTTATTTGGAAAGATAAGAAGCCCCAAATTGCCAAAGACATATTGAAAAATAAAAATGAAGTTGGAGGTACCACACTATCTGACTTCAAAACATACTACAAAGCTACAGTGGTGAAAACCGCATGGTATTGGCACAAGGATAGACACATTGACCAGTGGAACCGAATTGAGAGTTCTGATATAGATCTTCACATATACAGTCACCTGATATTTGACAAGGCCACCAAGCCCACTCCATGGGGAGAGAATGGCCTCTTCAACAACTGGTGCATGGAGAACTGGATATCTATATGCAAGAGAATGAGAGAGGAACACCATCTCACACCATATATGAAAATTAACTCAAGGTGGATCAAAGATATAACTATAAGAGCCAAGACCATAAAAACCTTGGAGGATAATGTAGGGATGCATCTACAGGACCTTATAATAGGGAATGGTTTCATGGACTTCACACCCAAAGCATGAGCAGCAAAAGAAAAAATAGATAAATGGGATCTCCTCAAAATTAAAACCTTTTGCACCTCAAAGGATGTAATCAAGAAAATTAAAAGGCAGCCTACCCAATGGGAGAAAATATTTGGCAACCATATATCTCATAGGAACCTCACATCTTGCATATATAAAGAAATCCTATACCTCGAAAATAAAAAGACTAAAAATCCATTTAAAAAATGGGAAAGTGACCTGAAAAGACAGTTCTCCAAGGAAGAAATACAAATGGCTAAAAAGCAAATGAAAAAATGCTCTACATCTCTAGCTATTAGAGAAATGGAAATCAAAACTACAATGAGATACCATCTTACACCCATTTGAATGGCAGCTATTAAAAAAATTGCAGACTATGAATGTTGGAGAGGGTGTGGAGGAATGGGAACCCTCATCCACTGCTGGTGGGATTGTGGATTGGTCCAGCCACTGTGGAAGACAGTATGGCGGTTCCTCAAAAAACTAAATATAGACTTTCATATGATCCAGCGATTCCACTGCTGGGTATATACCCAGGAGAATTGAAAGCAAAGACACGAGCAGATATATGTACACCAATGTTCATGGCAGCATTGTTCACAATTGCCAAAAGTTGGAATCAACCCAGGTGCCCAACAACAGATGAATGGATAAACAAAATGTGGTACATACATACAATGGAATACTACTCGGTAGTAAGAAGGAATAAAGTGCTAACACATGGGATAACATGGATGAATCTTGAAGACCTTATGTTGAGTGAAGCAAGCCAGGCATTAAAGGATGAGGTGTACATGACCTCTGATATGAATTAAGGAAATTGAACATTCCCTGAGAACTAGGGTCTGAAAAATAGGTTTAAAAGAAAGAGAAAGAGAAGAGAAAGTAGTGGGACATCATCCATAGGGACGTAATCTGTGGTGAGGTGATGGAGTGTGGTTGCGTGTTGGGGGAATGGGACAGGTGGGTGGTGATATTGCAGGGTTGTTGGCTGGGAGGACTGGGAGGGTCAGGTTGGAGAGCCTAGGATGCTTTGGGCGGGGTGGAGGGGGGACCGGATGAACACTTGGTATGTGTGGGTGAGGGGTTGTGACTGAAGAGGTGGGAGTGCTCTTGTCGCAGTGTGGAGGGGAGGTGTCGCAGCTTGGGGATG
>PVKH010035981.1:0-11656 GCA_004027955.1 Chaetophractus vellerosus
GACAAGGAGCAAACATAGAAAAACACAGAAGAATGGACACACAGCAAGAGCAAGCAGAAGGGGGGGGATATGTAATAAATAAATAAAAAATAAATCTTAAAAAAAAAAATACATTGAGAGCTGAGAGGCCACAAATGGATAAAGGGCACAGGAGGTCAGTCTAATGGAAACTGAAAACTGTGGCCCATCTCCTGGGTGTTTCAGCTCCGCAGTCCTGCACAGGTAGCTGGGCTGGACTTCTCATGCCATCCCTGGATTCGAGGCATTGCTCACCATTCATTCTGGATGTCAACTCGGAACACTTGACTATAAATTGCAGGTCTGAAGAGTGTCACCTCAGTTTCTGTGGTCTCAAAGTGACCGTGCCCTGCACTGTTGTTCATTTCTTCCAGCCACTAAGTGCACTCTCTGGGCACCACTGCTCCAGCCTTTGACTGACCTCCCCCAACTCTGGTGCAGTTCATTGTTCTCGGATGCTCACATGTCCCACAGTCCCGGGCCACTAAACTAAACCTTACACTCCACTTCCCACTGTCTCTCTCTGAGAACAAAATGAGTCTCTGCTGTGGTTGCTTGGTCTTCCTCATGATACACAAAAGCACCTGTCATGAGAGACTGTGGTTAAAAGCCCAGTTCCGGAATCAGATATAGCCCAGGCCCAACATTTAGTTTAAGTTGTGTTCTAAGTGATGAAACCCCGGCTTTCTCATCTGTAAAATGGAGATAAAGAGCACCTGCTCATGTGGCTGTTAGAGGGAAGCAATGAGGTGGAAAGTGCCAGATGTGTAAAAAACAATCGGTATTAGTTGATGTCATTATACTGTGCTAATGGCCAAAACTTGAGCTCCCTGAGAAATAGCCAGCTATGCCTTCCTCACGACACTAACATTTTAATAGTCATTTATAATTATTATGATTTTTAGCATTATTGTTACCAACTAAAAAAGAAGTGAGTTTTGATGAAATGTTTTTTCTTGGCTCTGGGAATGGAGAATTTGCAAGGATTTGCCTATGGTTTTTTTCTTTTCTCTTTTTAATTCAGCTGCTAGTATCGTTCATTATCCACTTGGCATTAGAATAAATTAATATTAAAATATTTAAATTTAGAACAATGTGTTTGAAATGCCATTAGGAAGATTTATTGGCTGCAATGAGAAATCAGTACACCATTAGCTACAATCCCCTTTCCAGTAAGTTTGGAGACCTCCGGCTCAGATCATTACCCAGCACCACTCTCTCCCTCTTTGTCCCCTGACTGCTGTCTGGAAGGCCGTTCTCCAGTGTACTGAGGGCTTGTTCTACTAAATCGCTTTTCACCTCAGACATCTGAGGTGTTTTTTAATACTATCAGCCTAGACTCCCACCTGGGCCAAATTTATAACACAAGGAAAGTCAAAACTTACTTGTCCAGCCAATTGTTAAAGGTAATGCAAAGTCTACTTTAGGAAAGCAAAGTGATGATTTGAAAACTACATTTCCAGCCCTAAGGATAGAACTGCGAGAGGGAATCCAACCACTTCTGTCAGGCAGGCTGTACAATGAGGTTCTTCAAAGCACAGACTCTGGAGCAAAACTGCCTGAGTTCGGAACCCAGTCCTGCCACTTGCTGGCCGTGAGGTGTTGCACTAGTTACTCGTAGAAGTACTCTGTGCCTCTACTTCCTCATCTGTGAAATGGTGATACTGTCGCATAGGGTTGTTGCAAGGGTTACATGAGTTAATAAATGTAAACTGCTTTGAACACCTGGCGCATGGGAAATGCTATTAAGTATTTGCTATCATTATCTGGTCTTTGAAAAAAGACTTCAGAAGAAATATAATGACAGGTTTTTCCAATCAATTAAGCACTCGCCAGCATTCCAGAAGCCCCCTTACGTATAAGATCCTTTTCTTTGTCTCAGACTTGTCTCCTTTTGCCAATTTTATTCAAAAGGATAGCAACCTGCTTTTAAGTAGAAAGCCTCAAGGAAGTCACTTTGAGAGGAAACTTCTCAGGAAATTGCCAGGTAATTTGTGGGGGGAAAATATCAGCATTTTAATTCTGATTAAAAGCCAGCCAGGCAGCCCCAAACTAGTCTCCTGTGTCACAAGTCAGGATAGTGGATTAGTTATGTGCTAGGGATCCCTAGGTCTGTTTACTTTGTGAAAGTTCATTCAGCTGAGCATTTGTGCTTTGTGCACATTTTTGTCTGTGTATTCCACTTCAGTACAAACATTACTTAGTGAAAAACCAAATAGTCAACCAAGAGATATTATCGAAGCCTCACCCCAAGAACCTTTGAATTTATTCTACATCTTCCTCATGGATATTTGGGAATTCCTTTGGCAAAGAGCTTGGATCCTCTTGGGACTGAGCTGAGGCCTCAGCTAAATAAGCAGCCCGTAATGGAGCTCCTCAGACATTTTAATCCCTCCCCCAGGAAGTGCCTCACTAAATCCTTATCAGTCATTAGCACCTTAGTTTATATTAGCCCATCAAATTGAGGTAAACATGAGAGAGACTAGAAGCAGTGACACCCCAGGAGCAATGAGTATATCTACTACTCAGATCTTGGTTTCTAGTTACCATTCTCCAATTAAAGAAGCCATGACTCTTTGGAGAACTGGCTGATTCTGGGGTTGGGGCACAGAAAATATAAGATGAGCCTTGAAGTATCTAATGGTGCCAGAAAGTAAGGAAGTGTTACAAAAAAAAAAACAAAAAGAGAGAGATGGGGTAATATAAAAAAGGCACAGGAGCCGATCTGAAAAGCTGGAAAAACTTGAGCAATGAAATAAATTATAGTATTGAATTATAAGATCCACATTCATAAATAAATACTAATACCATAAAATTTTCATACTATAAATAAATAACCAAATAAATAAATGAGAAAGACTTGATGAGTCTTCTTTACGAAAGAATTCCAATTGATAAAAATGAAAGGACAGAGAGAAGTAGAAAGTCATTACACTGGCACACAATAATAATTTGGCAAAAAAAAAAAAAAATCCACTGATAGATGCTAAAATTAGGGGACAAAATATTAAGCAGAAATAGGTAGTTGCACAATCTTGAAGCATCCCACTTCAAATGTTTAGGAACTACAAAGGGCAAATCATAAGTTTACAGGAGAACCCTGGTAAACACCCCCTTAGCCAAGTGACCAAGGTAAATATAACCAGCAATACATGAAGAAATCTTGTAGCTCTGACACCATGCACTGAGCAGAGAAACCTTCCATCGTATCCTTCCCCAAATTACATACCTCAATAAAATCCTGAAAAATGTCAGATAAACCCAAGTATATCTACAAAATAACTGACCAGTACTCTTCAGAAGTGTCCAAGTCATGAAACACAAGGAAAGACAGATTGGAAGAGACTACGGAGAACCAACAAACAAATGTAATGTGGATCCTGGGCTGGAAAGAGAACATTGATGGAAAAACCGATGACATCCAAATGAAGTCTGCTGTTTAGCTAATAGTATTGTCCCATTGTTAGTTTCTTCATTTTTATAGTCTATGGTTATGTAAGATTTTTACATAAAGGGGAGCTGGTGGACAGTACACAGGAACTCTGTACTATTTTTGCAACCCTTCTGTAAGTCTAAAATGATCTAAAAATAAAGTACTACCCCAAAAAAACATGAAACCCTCATTTCCCCCTCCCCATCCCTTACTTTAGCAAAAGGAAAAAATCGATTAAAGAGACCATTTTGGCTTTATAGGGTCAGGCTTCCAAAGTTTGGGCTAATAAGTTATTTGTCCAGTCCTTCTTGCATCTTTAAATTGGGTCAGGAATCATAAGGAGTCTATTTTTCCCCCTTTCCTTCTTCAAACTTCTAAATAAGGATTTCCCACTGAATGCAGCTGGCGCTCTCCCACACAGCCCAAAAGCTTGACATAAGCGACAAGTCACAACTGGTGGGCTGCAAACCTTCTCAGCCTCCACTGCGTGTACCCTTTCTGAGTGTGGTTTAGGGAAAATAGTTTCCCCGGGGGGGCCACATGCTGTTAGAATGTCTGCAAAACCTTCTGGAATTTTGTGAAGAAAGCAGTATGGAGGAATCCCACCCAAAGCAAGAGTTGCAAAGTCTGGTCATGAGGACTCCCAGTTGCCTCATTTTTTGAGGAAAATAACTCCCATCTCTGGATGTACAAATGAACGATTAGTGGGTAACTAAGCAAAAACCATCTGCTGCTATCTGAAGATGCTGCCAAACTGTGACATTTCATAGGGTTGTCTACATTTTCTATCTTTCCATAAGTCAGAGTTATTTTTTTACCTAAAGCCAGATATTTTACCCCATTAGGGTTTTAGATACTATACAAGAAATAGACTGGTCCCTGGCTTTACAGTTTTTCCCAAGGAGAAGGCCAATTATGGTTAATATAAAAGGGTTTTATGTTGATAATATGGATAGTTTGAGGTAACTGCTTTAATGGGACATATTTCTGGCTAATGGAAAAACCAGCTTACCTACCAAAACCAAAACAAAACCCAGGGACATACCACCTAGATTGGAATACCTTTAATAGTTTCCAGACATACTACAAATTTATCTTTTGAGGCTTGGGATTGTTGGGTATTCTGGATGAGAGAATTAGAATTAGTGTCCCTTTCTGCAATCACTGAAGTGGAACCTGAATGGATTCTCCAGTATTGAGTTATTAGGTCAATACTAAAGCCTCAGAAAGGCACACCCCAGTGCACGGTAGTTCATCTGTGCAAACTTCAGAAGGTAGAGCCTGAGATCTGGAAGCCACATGGGTCCTGCCTCCCCATCTGCAGTCACTGGACATCCTGAGTCTGATCTGGTGCCACAATCCTGACAGCCCCACGGAAGGGTGAAGGCAGCCACAAAAATTTTTTGTCTATTCGTAGAACCATAGCAAAGGTCACAAGCATCAGCATGGAGTCTTAGACGTGCTCTAGCCTAATGCTATGCAAACTGTGGTTGGCAGACAATATGTTATCTGTCCATGATGAGATAAGAACAAAAACTGAAAATAAGTGCTTAGAAATTTTATAGCACTTTAACTGTTATTCTGTTGGATCTAGCAATTAAAAGAAAAAAAATTTTTCTGTTTCCACTGCTCTAACCCAGCATTTCCTAACTTTTTGTAACATGCCTGTAAACTTACCAGAGTTCCCGGGGTGGTAAGGGGAGTTTCTCCTTTCTTTGCATAACATTCTTCTTCCCCTGTCCAGATATCTCTCCTCCCCCCACCAATACATGCCTCACCCTAGCTTTCCTTGCTCTCTCCCTCCTCCCTTGTCCTGGTTTGGAGTCTGCGCAGCAGAATGGCATGGGCTATGGGGGCAGAAGACCTGGTCTGTCTAGCTGTGTGGTTAATATGAGGTCACTTGACCTGTCACTTCACCTCAGCTTCCTCTTTCATAAAATGGGGGTGATGATGGTACCTACCTCATAAGATTGCTATAAGAATTAAATGTCATGGTGAAAATGAATGCCCTTTGTATACTCTAATGCAGTCTATTACTAGTACTGTTGTCTTAGCTCAGGCCGTGTAGAAAGTAGATCTTGAAGTCAGCCCAGGGCAGAGAGAGTGAAGCCAAAAGTGGAATTGAAGAAAGAAAGATGCAAAGAAACACAGTGCAATGCATTACTGGCTAGGAAAAGCAAGTCACTAAGCAGGCATGTTCACTGGGCACATGGGGATTTTTCTGGAAGGTTTGCAAGGAAACTACCTTGGAGCAATCTTTGGAAGGGAGAGAGGAGTGGAGGGATTTGCTCTCATCTTCCATTTTCAGTTGATCAAGATTCTCTTGACTCTTCTGGGTTCAATCCTCCAGTTCCTTGTTAGTATCTCAGAAAGCCAGAGTCCATACCCCAAAATGTTGCATTTCATCTTAGTCTAGACACAAAATGGTGACCCACAATGAGTGAAGAACCCAATGAGAAAGAAAGAAAGAGACAGTCAAGGGAATCTGAGAATGTGCTTAAGATTTATGTTTAATATGTTAATTACTGATATCATTTCTGCATCCAACTTCTTACCAAAAAATCAGCAAAAGGAAATGAGAAAAATGGCATTTCTGACTTGAGTCCAATGATAGCACTGATATAATGCAATTCAAAAATATCTGTTTAGGAAATAGAATTTTAAGTATTTCCACAATCTGACTGATTTTTGGGGGGGTGGGGGGTGGGGGGGAGGTACCAGGGAATGAACCCAGGCTTAAACAATGGGAATTTATTAGCTTACAGTTTTGAGGCTGAGAAATGCCCAAATCAAGGCATCATCAAAGTGAGGCTCTCAACCTAAAGACTGGCTGCCAGTGATCCTTGGCTCCTCTGTCTCATAACAAGGTACATGGTGGTGTCTGCTGGTCTCTCCCTTCTCTTCTGGGTTTCATTGATCTCAGCTTATTGCTTCTGTGGCTTTTTCTTCTTTGTCTGAATTTCATTCTCTTATAAAGTACTTCAGTAATGGGATTAAGATTCATTCTGATTGAGGTGGGTTACACCTTAACTGAAGTAGCCTCACCAAAAGATCCTAATTTCAATGGGTCCATATCCACAGGAATGGATTAAATTTAAGGACATGTTTTTCTGGGGTACATATAGCTTCAAACCACCATAGAAGCCTCTGCTTTAATTCCTGTATTACCACAGGACAGAGGTCCTGCAGACTCCTAGGTGGCCTGAACTCTGGGTACTGGTCAGGTGCTCTGGGGCCCCAGGTCATATCAAAGGAATATGTAGACCAGACCATGCCGTGAGTTCCAATCTGGAGCAGTGATGGCAAACAGGGACAATGGGAAAGCATAGTCCTGTTCTACTGCTAACAACCCATGTAGGACCTACTAGAAATTTCCCATCCCTGTGGCTGTATGTTGAGAATCAATTCCAAAGGCAAAAGATAAGTCCATTAACCAAGGGTTGACTTGTATTATTGTTAAAGCTCAAAGGGAGTAATATGAAGTTACTGGATCCTGAAGCCATTGCATTCTCTGTTGGTGCAGTTCTAGCTATGTGCCTAGCACATATATATGCATACACATACACAAACACATATATCTGTGGAATGAATTAATGTCTGAGGGTCAGTCAACAAATTGAGGCCTATCTGCTGGAAATGAAGTAAAAAAGCCCCTTTACTTCAGTGGTTCTCAACTTTGGCTACACATTGGAATTATCTGGGGAGTTTTTAAGAATACTAATGCCTGGTTCCCACCAGATTCTGATTTCACTGATCTGGGTATGACTAAGACATTCTAATGTGCAACCGAGGTCAAGAATCACAGTGTTGACTTCTGGGAAGATGGTGGACTAGAAAGACATGGGATTCTCTTCTCTGCCAGAAAAACAGGTAGAGGACAGGCTGAAACGGCCTGGAAAAAGATCATCTAGGGTTTAGGACACCAGGCAAAGCTTGGACTCCACCCAGAAGAGAGAGGACAAAGAAAGGGTATCGCTACGACAGCAAAACTGTAAGTTGAAATCAGCGACTGCTACTGCCGGCACCCTCCCTCACACTAAAGACACTTTAGAATTCTCAAACCTCTGAGCCGGCCACAGCAAAGGGGACTCCAGGGATCCACCACCCCAGGAAAGGGGAGAGAGAGGGACACAGCCTGAGGCAGACTCAGCTTCTGACTGACAAATTTGGTCTGCTGTGTCCTACCAGCCCTTCCAGGCCTGGTGGGACCATGCCATTGTTTGCCCCGGGAGATGTCACAGGACTGGAGAAATCCAACCCTTGCAATCTCCCTCTCTTCTAGCCAGGACTGATTGTTGAGGATACACCTCTGCAGGAAAGGGGAGAGAGATGGAAACAGCCTAAGGATAACTCAGCTTTTGACCCATAAATTTGGTCAGCTGTGTCCCATGAGCCCTTCTGGACTGGGTGAGGCTGCGCCATTGTTTGCCTTGGGAGCCAACAAGGGGCTAAATGTATACCACTCTCCCAATCTACTTCTCTACCTGTTAAGGATGCAGAGGAGAATGGAATTATTTCCTATACAGGAAAAGGGAAGGGGCTGCTAGAGAAGGCTGAAGAACTGTCTCTGAGAAAGCTTGAATTACAAGGCTCTTAGCCTCCAGGCAGGAATCTCTATCAAATTCATCCAATCTGTGTTGCAACAAATACACTCGACCAGGTATTGAACTGAGAGGGCTGACAAAGAGCACCATCTGCTGGCAGACCAAGGAAGTGTATGTGAGAAAATTAAAAATAAAGAAGAGAGGCTTTTTCCCATCTTTATAGCCTCTCTCTCCAAGGCCTGAGGAAATGGGTCTGCAAAACATTACTGGGCCAAGAGCCCAGTTTTTGAGCAACTAATAGGGACAATCCTAACAATCCAGACTGAACCAAGAATCAAAGAGCAACAGTAACACACAGCCTCCTGCCACAAATCCCTATGAAAGAGAAAGAAATCGAGCATCTGGGTAAACTACCATCCTAATCAGATGCCTAGACATGAGCAAAAAATTATGAGACATACTAAGAAAATGGAAGACATGGCCCAAGAAAAGGACTATATCAAAGCCCCAGAAGAGACACAGGATTTGAGAGAACTAATTAACGAGATGCACATAAATTTCCAAAATCAAATTAATGAGGTGAAAGACAATATGGCTAAAGAAATAAATGATATCAAGAAGACATTGAGCGAGGGCAAAGAAGAATTTGAAATCCTGAATAAAAAATAACTGAGCTCATGGGAATGAAAGACACAAAAGGGGAGATCAAAAACACATTAGAGACATATGATAGCAGACTCAAAATGATAGCAGAAAGAATAAGTGATAGTGAAGACAGAACAGCTGAAATTGAAGAGAGAAAAGAACAGAAAGAGGAAAAAATTTTATGTGTCCAGTACATTTAATTGAGAAATGCATATATTTATTCATTTGTGTTTAGTTTTTAGTTTTTAATTGTTTATATTTTCAATTATGAAATGTACAAAATAAAGTTAAAAAAAATGTAAAAAATTGACCAGGGAGTTGAATGCAACACAAAATGCAACAATATACATGTCATGGGAGTTCCAGAAGGAGAAAAGAAGGGAAAAGAGGCAGAGAATATTTGAGGCAATAATAGCTAAACATTTCCCAACTCTCACAGAAAAAATGAATTTACATGTCCAAGAAGCACACCGTACCCCAATCAGAATGAATCTGACGGGGCCAGCTGTAGCCCAATTGGTAGGGTGCCGGTTTACCACATGGGAGGCTCTGGGTTCAGTCCCTGGGGCCTCCCCAAGCGGGCAGACCACCTCGAGATGACAAGCCGCCGCGGGCGGGGGCATGCCGCCATGGGCTGGGCATGCCGCCACGGGCAGGGTAGGCCCCTGCGGGCAAAAGGCAAGCCCCCGTGGGCAAGGACGAGCCCCGACGAGCCCCCACGAGCCGGAAGGCAGCCATGCCAGTGAGCTGACTCGGCGGGTCGCCCCAGTGGGGGGAGACAAGTAGACACAGAGGAATGCAAAGAAAAATGAACACAGTAAGAACAAGCAGAAGGGGGGGGGAGTATAAAAAAAAATGAATGAATCTGAATAGACCTACTCCAAGACACATACTATTCAGAATGTCAAATGTCAAAGAGAAAGAAAATTCTGAGAGCAGCATGGGAGAAGAAAACCATTGCATACAAGGGACACCCAGTAAGACTTAGTGCAGATTTCTCATCAGAAACCTTGGAGGTGAGAAGACAGTGGTATGATACAATTAGGATACCGAAAGAGAAAAACTGTCAGCCGAGAATTCTTTATCCAGCAAAATTGTCCTTCAGATATGAAGGTGAGTATAAAATATTCACAAACAAACAGAAACTAAGAGAGTTCCTAAAAAAGAATCCACCTTTGCAGAAAATATTAAAGGAAGCCTTAGAGCCTGAAAGAAAAAGACAGGAGAGATAGGCGTGGAGGAATGTATAGAAGAAAGAATAACCAAAAGAGTAAAAAGATGGATGAAAATATGACATATGAAAAACAAAGAAGAAAATCATGGAAGTAAATAATGTATTTACAGTAATATCATTGAATATGAATAGTTTAAACTCCCCAATCAAAAGATATAGGCTGACAGAATGGATAAAAAAAACATGAGCCATCCATATGCTGCTTACAAGAGACTCACCTTAGACCCAGGGATGTAAACCAGCTGAAAGTGAAAGGTTAGGAAAAGATACTCCACACAAATAGTAACCAAAAGAGAGTAGGGGTAGCTATACTAATATCAGACAAAACAGACTTGAATAAATATATTGAGACAAATAAAAACAAGAACACAACTTATCAAAACTTATGGATGCAGGGAAGGCAGTTTTGAAAGGGAAATGTATAGCCCAAATCCCTATATTGAAAAAGAAGAAAGAGATAAACTCAAAGATTTAACTGAACAACTAGAAAAACTAGAAAAAGAACAGCAAACAAGTCCCAAAGCAAGCACAAGGAAAGAAATAATAAAGATTAGAGCAGAAATAAATGAAATTGAGAACAACAACAACAACAAAATAGAGAAAATCAACAAAACCAAAAGCTGGTTCTTTGAGAAAATCAATAAAATTGATCTTCTAGACTGAAAAAAAAAAGAGAGAGAGAGAGAAAAGATGTAAATAAATACAATCACAAATGAAAGGGGGGAAGTTATGACTGAACCCACAGAAACAAAAAGAATAAGAGGATGTTATGAGAAACTGTATGCCAACAAACTGAACATCCTAGATGAAATGGACAAATTCCTAGAAATGCACAAACAACTTACAATGATGCTACAAGAAATACAAGAACTTAACAAACTAATCACATTTAAAGAGATTGAATCTGTCATCAAAAATCTCCCAACAAAGAACAGTCCAGGACCAAATGGCTTCATGGGTGAATTCTACCAAGCATTTTGAAAAGAATTAACACAAATCCTGTTTAAACTCTTCCAAAAACTTGAAGAGGAGGGAAAATTACCCAACACATTTTATGAAGCCAACATCACCCTAATACCAAAGCCAGATAGACACTACAAGAAAAGAAAATTACAGATCAATTTCTCTAATGAACATAGATGAAAAAACTCTCAACAAAATACTTGCAAATCAAATCCAACAGCATATTAAAAGATGCATACATCATGACCAAGTGGGATTTATTCCTGGCATGCAACACTGGTTCAACATAAGAAAATCAATCAGTGTAATACACCACATTAACAAATTGAAGGGGAAAAAAACCACATGATCCTCTCAATCGACACAGAAAGGGCATTCAACAAAATACAGCATCCTTTCTTGAGAAAAACTCTTGAAAAGATAGGAAAAGAAGGAAAATTCCTCAATATGATAAAAGGCATATATAGAAAACCCACAGCCAACAATGTACTCAACGGGGAAAGGTTGAAATCTTCCTTCTAAGATTGGGAACAAGATAAGGATGCCCACTGTCACCATTTTATTCAACATTGTACTAGAAGTTCTAGCTAGAGCAATTAGACAAGAAAAAAATTAAAGGCATTGTTTTGGTCAGCTACAGGCGTGCCTTTTGAAATATACCAAAGATTGGTCGGTCTTTATAAAGGGTATTTATTTGGGGTAGAAGCTTACAGTTACCAGGCCACAAAGCATAAATTTCTTCCCATACCAGAGTCCATGCCCTGGAGCAAGATGGCTGCCGACGTCTCCAGGGTTCAGGCTTATGGATTCCTTTGTTCC
>PVKH010035982.1:0-11657 GCA_004027955.1 Chaetophractus vellerosus
TAAATAAATCCTTAAAAATTGTATAGGGGAGGAAGATACAGACTATAGTTAGTAGTAATACTTGGACGATGCTCATTCGTGATTTGTTAACAAATGTTTCACAACAATGCAGGGTGTTTGTTGGGGGGTAATGTGTGGGAGTCCTGTATGATGTTCTGCATGTTTGTTTTATAAGATCACGATGTTTACTGAACACTTATAGTTTATGTATGTCCATGTATGAATAATGTACTTCAATAAATTATTTTTAAAAAAAGAATTTACTTGGGACATTCTATGACACCGCTAACTTTCAAATGATCTCTCTTCAAGTAGAAAATCATAGTAATCAAAGAAAAAGTATTATTAGTAGGCTGATAGCCAAAAATCTGTCCTAATAGTTAGAGATTCCTAGCCAGAGATGTGACCTTAAATATAACAGAGGATTGAACAGAACCCTACATGAGAGAACAGCCAAACTGCCATGTCACTTTTCAAAGCTGCATTATTGCCAGGCAAGTGTGGGAAAGGCGGATGAATTGAGAAGTAGGAGGAAGCAGTGTTTGCTCTTGGTACTGACTTTTCTCTCTACTAATGCAGGAACTTTCAGGAAGTGAGTGTGGGGACAGCATCATCACAGAAGTCCCAACGCTCCAGTGAACAAGATAAAGGAAAAAAACACAAGGTACCCACAAGATGAAAATGCATTTCCTCTTTCGTGTGCTCTAATCTTGGCAGTATCTCCACAAGGCAGGTTATGTGTTAAAGCAAGATTTTTCACCACAGACTTTTCACAACTGTCTACTCCTCTGCTTTGGAGACATTGCACCATGCTGTCTCCATTAATTAAAAAGTCCATCCACACTATATCTACGCATGCCTCCTACTTCATGTGAAATTTATACTGTATCTCCATTAGTAGCCCAAAATGAGATAGATGCTAAAATACGTAAATTCAGAGTAGCATTGAAAGGGTTTTTCTTCATGTTTTTGTTTTCTTTACAGTTGCAAAAAGTTCCATGCCTTCAAATTCCTATTTGGGTCATCTTCAACATCAGAGTGACATGAAATGGAAAAGGTAACCTGGTGAGGAGAGGACAGACGCAGTGATTTAGGTATTAGGCACAGTCAATGAGCACAAGTCCCTCTTCTTGAGTTTTACCTCACGAGTCATTAACCGAGGTGTCTCTTGGCTTGATGCAGGCCCAGTCTCCTGGGAATTCTGGTCTTTCTTAACAGAGTCATCTCCCTCATGAACCTTTCCTGAACAAAGAGAAGAAAAGACATGATTAAATGGAAAAAGGTACACAGGTGGAAAAGCTAGGCCTAAAAGAGAAAAGCTACGCTACTTGAGAGGAATTGTTTTAATCTACTCCTCTATTTTAGAATCATATCCTCTTTATATCCTATATTAATTTCTTTTCCCACTGCTTTGAAAGCAAAGGTGATCTTTCCTCCAGGATTAACCTCAGGAGCTTTATTTTTAAGTAGTTCTTTTGTTCCTAACTGCCATATTATTTAAGAAAGTACTTTTCAGGTAAATCCTAAATATATACAACCTGTAGACCCACAATTGGGATCTACACAACACAATTCTTTTGTGGTTCAGAGTCTACTTTTTCGATCAAGAATACTGTGCTCCACAAGTCTCAATTGAACATTTATATTACCAATAAAACATAAATCAGTAAATTCTTACTCTTTATGGAAAGTTGTTTAAGGCTTTATTAAAGATCTTAATATGAATCATTACAATGAAACTCATTGCTGGGTTCATTATAGGAGAGTTACTATTTATTTTATTAATTTCACTGCACAGACTCTTTCTGATAAGAGGCCAAGGGAGATATTTTCCTCTGATTTCAGAGTTGAGCTCTCAGAATAGTGTTTGCTATATAACGACAGCCTTAAATATTATGATTTAGAAATTTTGTGATAATGTAGATGACAAAATCAACCATAAAAAAGTAAATAAGCATGTTGGAAACTAAAAAGTGCATTTATAAATTTGTGTTTAAAAGGAAATTATAAACTATAACACCTGAATTAAAATTTAAGTATATAATACTAAGAAATATCAATGTGAGGACAACATACCAAAACAAATGTGAAGGAACTAAAGCAGTGTATAAAGGAGAACTATATAACTTGAAATGAGTTGCTAAAAAAAAGACAGAAAAAAATTGACAAAAATGAATTTTGTCTTTAATGATAAAGGCCAAGCAAAGAATAAATGAGTAAACACAAAGAAAGCAGAAAGAGAAAAATAACAAAGAACAGAATATAACAAATAGAAAACAAGCTTAAAAAAAAAAACTAGCAAAACAACAAAGAATAGTTCTTTACAAACAACTTTAAAAATACACAAAGCTCTGTCACTACTAACCAATGGAGAGAAAATGCACAATTAATAGCAGGAATGAAAAACAGCACAAGAAGAGATGGCATGAACATTTTTTAAAATAATAAGCAAATATTATGAGCAACTTTATGGAAAAATTGATGAAATGGACATTTTATAAAGAATTATAAATCATAAAAATTTACTCTAGAAGAGTCAAAAGAACAAAAATGATAATCATTTAAAAAGTTGGCATAACAATGAAAAAGCTCACCCCTTGGGGAGAAAAAGTAAGCTGGTTCCCAACAGGTATCCAGATGAGACTTTATCAGACCTTTAATGAACAAATACCTTTCTTCTGCAAATGCTTTCTGAAAATTTTTAAAAGTTAATTTATATTAAGATTAATATAATTATGACACAAAAACAAAAAAAGTAAAATAATTAGCCAAATAAGGAAAAGTTTTAGCCAAATTCAATTATGAACATAGATGCAAAAGTCCTGAATAAATTATTACTAAATGAAGCAATACAAAAAATGCATCTAGATGAAAACTTGTCATAAGAAATAATTTGAAAAACTCAATAGTCATTCAAGCCAGAAATAGAAGGGAACTTCTTTAACTTATAATACAGATTATCTATCTAAAATGTGAACATGAAAATTAATGGTAAAACTTTAGACATAGTTGTTTTATTTTAAAGAAAAGACAAGGATGCCTATCACCACCCTTTTCTTAATACTGCTTAATATACAGAGTTCAGACAATAAAGTAAAATAAGAAAAAAAATAGGCCCATAAGAAGTGGAAATGAAGCAAGTAGGCTTATTTGTAAACACTTTGTCTACACAGAAAATTAGAGACTGTACAAGCTACTAGAAAAAATAAAAAGTTTGACAGAGGAGCTGGTACTAGGAGCATTCCATATATCAACAATAACAACCAGATATAGCTATAGAAGAAAATATAAGATTCACAATAGAAACAAATAGTATAAAGTAATTAGAAATAAATTTAACCAAAATTACATAGTGACTATTGCAACATTTAATTGAAGGGCACAAAAGACAGAAAAAATAGAAAGGGCCTATTCATGTAGGAGAAAGCTCAACATCATCATAATGGCAACTATTCCCCCCTGCAAATTGACTCAAAGATTCAATGCAATTCCAATCAAAATTCATTCAGGATGTGCACACATGTACACATGGGTGTGAATGTGTAGACAACCTGACTCTAAAGTTTATGTTATAGAATATAGATCTAAGAACAGCAAAGACAACTTTGGAAAAGGAGAAACTACTGGAGAAATTTGCCCTACTAGATATTGAAACTGCTACCTAATAACCCACTTTCCAAAGTAACACCTTCCCTAAAGGTTTGCAGAAGTTTCCATTTCCCTTTTCATAGAACTCCCACCTCCTTATGAAGTTACCTATACCTAATTATAATAGTAAAAATCACAACCAGTCAACATGCTAAGCTGCCATTTTTAAACATGCAGTGCGTTAACTAGGATAATTTGTAGCAGCATGTGCTCCACTTAATCCTGCCCCATGACCCATGTCATCTTACCGGATCCTTTGTTACTTCCCTAGACCAACCCTCTCCAAACCATATAAGAATCCCAAACTTCTTCAGCTCGAGGAGACAGATTTGAGCTTGCCTCCTATCTCCTTGCTATGCTGCCTTGCAATAAAATCTCATCTCAAAATCCTAGCATCACAACATTGATTCCTGTGTGCACTGGGCAATAAGCCCGTTCAGGTGGTAACAATTTGGCGACCCCTGTCTTAAAGGCCCTTACCCAAGGCCCTAGGCCCCTGCAGGTCAAAGATCCCCAGTCACTGATCCTGCATGGCCACCTAGCCCAGTTATTCTAGAGGCTTGATGAACAGTGCTCTCTCCTGTTCCTGCCAGCATCATTGGCCCTATTGTATAGTTTCATTTCAAGAGAAGTTACAATTACAGACATCTTCTGGGTGAGCAACTTCATTGTAGTGCCTACTCTTTTGTGAAACCAATTAATTTGTTTTGGTTTTCTGGTTACTGGCTGTTGATTAAGATTGTGGGTTCAAGTTCCACCTTAGCCTAGCTCTGGTTACTGGGTGCAGGTTCCAGGCTTGTGAGAGTTAGCCACTGAAGTACTCATAATACAATTTTCCAATTCTGGTTCTACTTTCTGGTATTTCTTATTTAATTAGTTTAATTCTGTGTACACCTTGATTTAGCATGGTGAAAAATGTAATCATGGGAAATGTTAGCAGCACTGATGACTGCAGTCCTTTGGAATTTCTTTGAGATCATTGGTCTATGTTCAGTTATGAACCAATGAAGAAATTCTTTTGTAATACTCTCTGGCCTCAATACAAATTAGAACCTGGAGAACAATGGCCAGAAAATGTATTTCTTACATTTATATTGTAAAAGAGAAGAGAACTAAAATTAAATCCCATATGTTCATGTTTTTGTACCAGAATGAGAATTTACAGAAAAAGGTACAAAATTATAATTTAAGCTAATAAGTTTTATATCTCTGTTTCTGTATCTGACTCATGGCTAAAGATTTTAACTGAAGCTACTACATGCTTTCTATTTGTATCTGTCTGTTTGCTGTACATTTTCCTACCTCCAAATGGTAATGTCAAATTAAGAATAAAAAAATTCTTAGGAGAACTCTATTCAAATTGCTTGAAAATAAATGAGCGCTAATATACATATATGTGCTTATAAACATACATATAAAAAGATATTAAAAATACACACACACGTATATGTAAATTAGTACTCCTGGATTTCCAGGAATTAGGGAAGACAAACTTCTAAAATTCTTTGACTCCTTTCTTCCTCATCTATGTCCTGGCTTCCTCTAACTCCCCTTCTATAGTGATAAGATTCCCCAAATCCTACTAAAGACACAGTGGCTATTACAAATAATTCAATCCTATCATTTTACACTTTGAGCCTGGATACTCAGACCTTTAATATTTTAATTTACAGGACTCTGGTGAAGGTCATACAGAAATCTGGATAGACAAAATTATTTGGAGAAGCTACAAAAAAAGAATGGAAACATGCTGGCTTCTTTTATAAACCTGCAATTAAATCATAGCTTTAAACCAGTCCTCCCTACTTTCCTCTAGAAAACTGTTTCAGAAATTATTCATAATGTATCCCAGTGGAATACCGAAAAAATGGTAAACAAGGAAAGTAATATTAATTTTTGAAAACCATACACTAAAATAGCTATGTCCTCTATCCTACCATGTTAATTGCAATACGAGCATACAATTTTATTCTACTTGGGTATGTTCTCCCTAAATTTATACAGCTTTATTGGTAAAATAAGCCTGCATTATGGCTATTACATTTTAAAATTATGGAAAATGTAAATTTGTGCTTAATGAAACTGAATTAATATTTTAACACATTTTATTTCAAATATAATTTTTTTTAGGATGTTTAAGAAAGTTTCAAAGATCTTTTAGTAACTTAAGGTGTGCAGGTATGTAAAGTATACAGGATGTTCGTTGTTAAGGAAAAAAGACAGATTTTTCCTAAAATAAAATTACTGGTTTTCACAGAATGAGAAGTAACAATGTGTAAGACAAAGTCTGGGTAGATATAAAAAGTTGTGGAGGGTTTATAGAAATGAATTTTATTTGTTGTGGTCAGTGCTGAATAAGATTTGATAAGGTTATTTCAAATTTTTTTTGTGTTTTTTTTTAATTTTTTACTTTTTTGTTTTTATTTTTATAAATTTTTTCTAATGTTTTTAAGAGCTTTTGTATCAGTGTATTTATGCAAAATGTAAATTTGGCTTTCTCTATGTTAAAATAATGAAATTTTCTCAAATTATTGGTCTGCTTTTAATGTGAAGTTATAAAAAGTTTTTCTTCATCATCTAAGTATTCTGCCTAGAAGACAAAGACTCTGTCATATTAGAATACCCTTGTTAATGTTTATGTTTACCACATCCTTTATTGTTTTAGAAGACAAGTCTTATTACATTTAAAGGAACTAAGACTTTTTCTTATAATCATGTTAACTCCTATTTTATTATTTAATGTCACTTTGGTTAAATAGGGAACCAAATATTGTTTTACAGGTACCATTTTCTTGTTGTATCATTAAACATTATTAATAAAATGTTTAAATCTGACAACTTTTCACATTTTGCCTTCACCAAGCCAAACCCTAAAAGTTATCTTTTGTTTCAAACTGTTGCAAAGGATTTATTCTTTCATCATGAAAAAAGTGAGGTGCTAAAAATAGTTGGGTTTGTTTGATATGTTAGGAATTGCATGGGAAATATTACAAAAATTAAAAGAGATTTTCTAACCATCTGTTGGATGAATTTATATGGATGAAATGTACTTTTAAGCATTTAAGGACTGTATAAAATTCCTAGAGAATTGATAATGTTCTCACACTGCCCATGTTATATCCTGTAACCGATCTGCAGGATATTAGTTTTACTCTGATGCTTCTTTGAAAAGGCATGTGGTCAGCTACAGGTCAGAACGGCACCAAAATGAGATTTCAAAAGAGAAGCAGGGCACGAACTTCTAGGGAAGATGGCAGTGTAGGGAGCTCTAAGGCGCAGTCTTTCCACCAAAGCAACTATTAAACAGGCAGGAACAATCTGAAACAACTGTTCTGGGGCTCCAGAGGCCAGAACAGCATCCAGGGAAGAGTGGGAAGCAGAGACAGATAAACTACAGTAAATAATCGTGAGTAGCTCTCTCTATGAAGCAGCTGCTGACACCCATCCCTCACTCTTATGGTGGGCCAACCTGGGGTCCAGTCCCTGGCTACCTGCTGCTGGCCAAAAGGAACATAAATATCCTTTTCCCCCAACACAGGGCTGAGCATGGCAGAGCACTGATCATGGCTTTTGATTACCGAATTTGAATCACTGGGTCCCATCTTTGGGCTACTGTTTCAACATGCCCTGGCAAGGGTGGCAGAAGCCACTGTTTCAACTGCACCCCAGACGGGGTGGAAGCAGTGGAGATTTAAAGACAAGCAACGACTTGGGGTGGTGGGGAACAGTTTGTTAAAGGGCAGCATTTGATGGACAGGCCAGGAAGGCACAACTTTGGGAAACCATTGGGGAGAATTCTGGTGGTCTTTCTGATCCCCTTCCCAGGGCACATTGGAGCTAGTCAGTGCCCTGGTTGTGGATTCCTGGCTCTGTTTTAGTTGGGAAATATGGTCTTTGGAATGTCTTCTCTGGAATGACCCTCAGGCCAGAGTTTGCCTTCCAGGCAGGGACAGCAAGAGACAACAAAAGGAATGTAAATAAAACTATAGAGGCAAAACAAAAACAAACAGAACAGATCAAGATTCCCAGAGAAGAGCAGATGTAGTCAAGTGGTCCAGTGCCTGCTTCCTATGTATAAGATCCCAGCTTTAATCCCAGGTACATCCTAAAAACAAAAAGAAAAAAGAAAAGAAAAAAACAACTCTTATTGGGGAGTAGATATAGCTCAATGGTTGAGGGTCTGTTTCCCATGTACGAGGTCCTAGGTTCAATCCTCAGTACCTCCTTAAAAAAATTATTCTCAGAGAAGGAACAGAGAAAAGGAAGAAAGGAAGTTTTTTCCTGGGGATGACACAATCACAAAAATTGTGATATTAAAAATTGTACCACATATACAGGGAAAGAACCAAATAAAGAAGAGCTGAAAAAATCTGTTCAGTTAAACACAACCTACTCTAAAGATCTATAATAAATTAAGCCAAGTGTCAAAGAAGAGCCTTTACACAAACAACCAACAATAAAACCCTGGGCAATACATAGAAACTGACCTTTAAAGTAAATTCATCAATATAATCAGATGTCTAGACATCAGCAAAAAATTACAAACCATACTAAGAAAGAAGAAGATATGGCCCAGTCACTGAAACAAATTAAAACTTCAGAGGCAACACAGAATTTGGAACTAAACAAAGATATTCAAACAAACCTCCTAAATCAATACAAGGAGGTGAAGGAAAATAAGGATAAAGAGAGAAAGGAAATTAAGAAGACACTGTGTGATCATAACAAAGAAATTGAAAGTATATACAGAAACATAACAGAAATTGTGGGGATGAAAGACACATAAGAAGAGATTAAAAATACACTAGAGGGAGCAGATGTGACTCAAGCAGTTGAGCACCTGCCTCCCAGAGGGAGGCCCACGGTTTGGTTCCTGGTGCCTCCTGAAAAAACAAATACAAACAACAAGTAAAGCAAACTCTGGGAAGGTGATATGGCTCAGTGGTTGAGCGCCAGCTTCCCACATATGAGGTCCCTGGTTCAATCTCTGGCCCCCAGTACCTCAAAAATAAAAAAAAATAAAAAAACAGTAGAGGCATGCAGCAGCAGATTTGAACAGGCAGAAGAAAGAATTAGTAAACTAGAAGACAGGACAATTGAAACTTACAGACAGAAGAACAGACAGAGGAAAGAATGGAAAAAATTAAGCAGGGTCTCAGGGATTTGAATGATAGTATGAAGTGCAAAAACATACATACAATGGGTGTCCTAGAAGGAGAAAAGAAGAGGGAAAGGGCAGAAATAATATTTGAGGAAATAATATCTAAAGATTTCCTAATGCTTATGAATGCATGTACTCCAAACAGAATAAATCCCAATAGACCTACCCTGAGACATACACTAATCAGAATGTCAAATGCCAAAGATAAACAGAGAATTTTAAAAGCAGCAAGAGGAAAGTAATTCGTCATATACAAGGGATCCACAATAAGACTAGTGCCGATTTCTCATCAGAAACCATGGGAGTAAGAAAATGAAATGATATATTTGAGATAATAAAAGAGAAAAACTGTCAGCCAAAAATTCTTTCATGGAAGAAACTGTCCATCAAAAATGAGGGAGAGTTTAAAATATTCGCAGATAAATAAAAACTGAGAGAGTTCGTCAATAAGAGATCTGCCCTACAGAAATGCTAAGGGGAGATCTGTAGGCTGAAAGGAAAAGACAGAAGAGAGGCATGGAGTAAAGTGAAGAAGTACAGATTATCAATAAGGGATCTAAAAGGGTAAAAAGAGAGACCAAAAAAATGACATATAAAGACAAAAAGATAAGATTGTTGAAGTAACTAATGCCTTCACACTAATAATTTTAAATGTTAATAGATTAAACTTACCAATCAAAAGAAACAGAATGGCAGAATGCATAAAAAATGAGCCAACTATATGCTATTTACAAGAGACTCACCTTGCATCCAAAGACACAAATAGGTTGGAGGTGAAACGTTGTAAAAAATATTCCATAAAAACTGTAACCAAAAAATAACTGGCATAGTTATACTAATATTGGACAATATGATTTCAAATGCAAAACTGTTATGAGACAAAGAAGGACACTATATATCAATAAAGTGGGCAATCCTCCAAGAAGAAATAACAATCATAAATATCTAGGCACCTGGCCATGGTGCCCCAAAATACGTGAGGCAAATACTGGCAAACTGAAGAGAGAAATAAACACCTCTACAATAATAGTTGGAGGCTTCAATACAGCTATTCTCATAAACAGATAGAACATCTAGACAGAGGGTCAATAGGGAAACAGAGAACTTGAGTAATACGATAAATGAACTAGACCTAACACATATACAGAACACTGCACCCCAAAACAGCAAGATATTCATATTCTCAAGTGCACATGGATCATTCTCCAGGAAAGACCACATGTTCACTTACAAAACACGTCTCAATAAATTTATAAAGATTGAAATTACACAGAGCACTTTCTCTTGACAATAATGAAATGATGCTAGAAGTCAGTAACAGGTAGAGAACTGAAAAATTTGCAAATATTTGGAAGTTAAAAGACATAATCAAACATTTAGTGGGTTAAAGAAGAAACTGCAAGAGAAATCAATAAGTATCTAGAGACAAATGAAAACAAGAACAAAACTTATCAAAACTTATGAGATGCAGTAAAGGCAATGCTGAGAGGAAAATTTATACCCTAAAAACTTATATTAAAAAGAAGAAATAGTTAAAATCAAAGAACTAAATGCACACCTCGAGGAACTATAAAAAGAATAGCAAACTAACCCCAAAACAAGCAGAAGGAAATAAATAACAAAGACTAGAGCAAAATAAATGAATTTGATAATTTAAAAAAAACAAGAGAATTAACAAAACCAAAAGTTGGTCCTTGGAGAAGATCAATAAAATTGACAAACCCTATGCTAAACTGACAAAGAAAAAAGAGATAAGATGAAAAAAAAAAAGAAATAAAAAATGAGAGGAGGACATTACTACTGACCCCACAGAAATAAAAAGTAACTTAAGAAATACTATGAACAACTGAACAACTGTGTGACAGCAAATTAGACAACTTAGATGAAATGGAAAAATTCCTGGAAACACACTAACAAACTATACTGACTCTAGAAGAAATAGAAGACTTATACAGACCAAATTATAAGTAAAGAGATTGAATCAGTAATCAAAAACCTCTCAACAAGGAAAGCTCAGGACCAGATGGATTCACAGATGAATTCTACCAATCACTCCAAGAAGAATTAATACAAATTCTGCTCAAACTCTTCCAATAAATTGAAGAGGAGGGAACACTACATTATTCATTCTATGGGGCCAACATTACCCTAATACAAAAGCCAGAAAAAGATAACACAAAAAAAAGAAAATTACAGGGTAATTTTCCATATGAATGTAGATGCAAAAACCTTTAAAATATTTGCAAATAGAATCCAACGGTACATGAAAATAATAATACACCTTGATCAAGTGGGTTTTATCCCAGGTATGCAATGGTGGTTCCACTTAAGAAAATCACTTAATGTAATACACCATATTAACGAAACAAAGGGGAAAATCACATGATCCTCTCAACTGATGCAGAAAAGGCATTTGACAAAATTCAGCATTCTTTCTTGATTTAAAAAAAAACACTTAGAAAAATAGGAATAAAAGAAAGCTTCTTCAACATGTTAAAGGGAATATATGAAAAACCCACAGCTGGACAACCAGCAAGATGGCAGTAGAGAAAAGAGCTCCAAGAAGCAGCTCCTACTACAGGACAGTTGGTGATCACCCACAACTATCTAGAGCACTTGTTTGGGGGCTCCAGGAGACTAGAAGTGCATCCTGCACTTGAAAGAATGGAAGGAGGAGACTGCCCATCTGCAGAGAAGATTTATAAGTAGAGCCCTCCACATCACGGAGGCTGGTGCCCATCCTCCACTGGAGGCACAAGCTGCCTCGGGAACTGTTCCGTGGCTGGAATCGAAAGCTTCATTTCCCAAAAGAGATAGTTGGGCACCAACTTCAGCTACTGATTAGTAA
>PVKH010035983.1:0-11662 GCA_004027955.1 Chaetophractus vellerosus
ATTAGATTAGTGGTTATGTAGGACTGGGGAAGGCATACTGAGGGTATTGAATTTTTCTTTTTGGAGTAATGAAATGGATCTAAAATTTTTGTGGTACTCAATGCACAGCATTGTGATTATACTAAAAGCCATTGATTATACACTTTGGATATATCATATGATATGTGACTATATCTCAATAAAACTGCTTAATAAATAAATAAATAATTGTGCAAGAATAGCCCAAAATAGCAGCTATGTACAGCAGGGAAAACAAAGAGATATTGAGAGGTGAAGAATTTTCTTCTTTATTTTTGGAGTTTTTTTGTTTATTTTTATTATTATTATTGAAATAATGAAAATGCTCTAATAATGATTGAAGTGATGAATGTACATCTATATGATTATACCAAATACCATTGATTGTATACTTTGGATGAATTGTATTTATATGTACTAATAAAATTGATCTGTTTAATCAAAAAAGAAGAAGATCTGGAAAGAAATGAGCCCTATGCCAGAAGAAAGAGGACTGCAGGATCACTTGAGCACAAAGTCTCAAGAGGCTGGGCCCTTGGGGAGCAAGTGTAGCTCAGTGATTGAGCACCGGCTTCACATATACAAGGTCCTGGGTTCAATCCCCAGTACCTTCTAAAAATAAAAAAATAAAAGAGAGTTTAGCCCATGGAGTTTCAAGAGTATGAGAAGCCCAGAGGGGAAGGCAGGGATTGGCAACCATCTTGCTTCAACACATGGCAACTAAGTTTGGTGAGAAAGCAACCTTGAGTTGGACTTTTTATGGCCTTGTTACTGTAAGCTTCTATGCCAAATAAACACCCTTTATAAAGCCAACAGATTTCTGGTACTTTGTATCTGCAGCACTTTAGCAAACTAATACAGTTGGTATCAAACAAAATAAAATTGTTATATATTTAGGGTGTTAAATTTTAGTCCCATGGTAACCACAAGGAAAACAGGTAAAAAATATATCCAGATAGAAATGAAAAGGCACTCAATATGGTACAACACAAGAAAGCAAATAAATATAAAAGTAGGCTTTAACAGATGTGAGGGACAAAAAAGGTATGACTTGCAAAAGCTAAATAGCAAAATGGCAGAATAAAGACCTATATTATTAGTAGTGACTTTAAATGTAAATGGATCAAACTCTCCAGTCAAAAGGCAGAGATTGACAGAATGGATAAAAAAGAATGACCCAAGTATATGCTTTCTGCAAGAGACTCACCTTAAAGTCAAAGATACAAGTGGTTGATGGTGAAAGGGTGGAAAAATATATATCATGCAAGTAGTAACCAAAAGAGAGCTGAGTGGCTATACTAATATCAAATAAAATAGACTTTAAGTAAAAAACCATTAAGAGGGAAAACATCAATATTGATAAAAGGGACAACCAACAGGAAATGTAACAATTATAAATCTATATGCACCTAACCACAGAGCCCCAAAATATATGAAGCAAATACTGACATTTGAAAGGAGAAACTGATGATTCTACATTAATAGTAGGAGACTTTAACACACCACTCTCAGTAATGGATGGAACATCTAGTCAGAAGATCAATATGGAAGTGCAGGGCTTAAATGATACACTAAGCCAACTAGACCAAACAGGCATATATAGAATACTACACCCAACAAAAACAGAATACGCATTCTTCTTGAGAGCACATGGATCATTCTCCAGGATATACCACATGTTGGGTCGCAAAATATATATAAGTAAATTCAAAAATATTGAAATCATACAATGTATATTCTCTGACCACAACAGAATGAAGCTAGGAATCAATAACAAGGAGAAAGGGAAAATTCACAAATATATGGAAATTAAACAACAAACTCTTAAACAACCAATAGGTTAAAGAAGAAATCAGAAGTGAAAATAGGAAACATCTTCAGGTAAATGAAAATGAAAATATAACATAGAAAAATTTATGGAATGCAGTGAAGGCAGTGTTGAGAAGGAAATTTATAGCTCTAAATGCTTATATTTAAAAAGAAGAGAGGGCCGGCTCGATAGCCCAGTGGATAGGGCGCCGGCATACCACATGGGAGGCCCCGGGTTCGATTCCCGGGGACCTCTCCTAGCGGGCAGACCGCCTTGAGAATAGCAAGCCGCCGTGGGCGGGCCGGAGCCGCCGTGGGCAGGGCAAGAAGCTGCCATGGACATGGCAAGAGCCACCACGGGCAGGGCAGGTCGCCCGTGGATGGAGCGCAGCCAGCCACCCGCGAACTGAAAGCCGGCCGTGAACAGATGCAGAGACCGCCCACAAGCGGGGAAAGCCGCGCCTGCACAGTGACCACTCTCGGCGCGTCGCCGCAGCGGGGGAAGGGGAATTTATGTAATAAAATAAATAAATCTTTAAAAAAAATAAAAAAATAAAAAAAATAAAAAGAAGAAAGACTTCAAATCAGATACCTAGCCTCAAAACTCAGAGAACTAGAAAAAGAAAAGCAAACTAAACCCAAAGCAAGCAGAATGAAGGAAATAACAAAGATTAGAGGGGAGATAAATGAAATAGAAATTTTAAAAAGAGAGAATCAACAAAATCAAAAGATATTCCTTTGAAAAGATCAACAAAACTTTAGCTAGTCTCACAAAGAAAAATCAGAGGTTACAGACAATGAAAATCAGAAATCAAAAGGGAGGCATTACTACTGACCCCACTGAAATGGAAAGGACTAAAAGTGGATACTATGAACAACTGTATGCCAATTAATTAGATATAGATGAAATGGAAAAATTCTTAGAAACACATACTACCTATATTGACTCAAGAAGAAATAGATCTCAACAAACCAATTACTAGTAAAGAAACTTAATCAGTAATCTAAAACCTCCCAACAAAGAAAAGCCCAGGACCACAAGTCTTCACGGGAATTCTATCAAAGATTCCAATTCTGCTCAAACTCTTCCAAAAAATTGAAGAGGAGGGAACTCCTCCCTAACTCCCTAACTAGTTCTATGAGGCCAATATCACCATCATACCAAAGCTGGATAAAGATACCACAAGTAAAAAAACTACAGACCAATATTTCTTATGAATATCAACGCAAAAATCCTCAATAAATTACTAGCAAACCAAATTCAACAGCAAAGTAAAAGAATTATAGACCATGTATACATGGGATTTGTCCCTGGCATGCAAGGTTGGTTCAACATAAGAAAATCAATTAAAGTAATACATCACATTAGCAGAATGAAGGAAAAAAACACATGATCTTATCAATTGATGCAGAAAAGGCATTTAACAAAATATAGCCCCCTTTATTGATCAAAAAAAACAACAACAACACTTAGAACACTAGGAATAGAAGGAAATTTCCTCAACATGATAAAGGATATATATGAAAAGCCCACAGCTAACTTCCTACTCAGTGGTGAAAGACTATAAGCTTTCCCCCTAAGATCTGGACCAAGACAAGGATACTTACTGTAACCACTGTTATTCAACGTTGTACTGGAAGTTCTTGCCAGAGCAATTAGGCAAGAAAAAGATATAAAAGGTATATACATTGGAAAGGAAGAAGGAAACATTCCATATTTGCAGATAATATGACCCTATAACAGGAAATCCTGAAAAATCCACAACAAACTTCTAGAGCTAATAAATTAATTCAGCAAAGTGGCAGGATATAAGATCAACACGCAAAAATCAGTAGTGTTTCTATACACAAGCATTGAACAATCAGAAAAAGAAATCAAGAAAAAAAATTTCCATTTACAATAGCAAGAAAATGAATCAAATATCTAGGAACAAACCTAACTAAGGATGTAAAGGTCGTATACATAGAAAACTACAAAACATTGCTAAAAGAAATTAAATAAATAAAGACCTAAATAAATGGAAGTATATTCTGTGTTCATGGATTGGAAGACTAAATATCCTTAAGATGTCAATATTACCCACAGCAATGTATAGTCTCAATGCAAACCAAACCAAATTTCAAACAACGTTCTTTGTGGAAATGGAAAAGTCAATCAAATGTATATGGAAGGGAGAGGATGTGGCTCAAACAGTTGAGCACCCGCATCCCACATGGCAGGTCCTGGGTTCAGTTCCTGGATCCTCCTAAAGAAAACAAACAAACAACGAGCAAAACAACAAGCAAAAACAATGAGTAAACAGACAAGAGAGCCGACTCAGGGTTGCTGATGTGGCTCAGTGGTTAAGTGCCCAACATACGAGGTCTGGGGTTCAACTCCCAGTCCCGGTACCTCAAAAAAATTTTTTATATAAAAAAATAAGGGGCCCTGAATAGCTACAGCCATCTTGGGAAAGTAGAATGAAGTTGGAGGACTCACACTTCCTAAACTTAAAACTTATTACAAAGTCAGAGTAATCAAAACAGCAGGGTACTGGCACTAGAAAAGACATATGGACCAATGTAATAGAATAGAAAGCTCAGAAATCAACCTTCACGTTTATGGCCAACTGGTTTTTGATAAGGGGGCAAAGACCACTTAATTGGGAAAGAATAGTCTCTTCAACAAATGGTGCTGAGAAAACTTGATCTCCATTTGCAAATAAAAAGGAAGACTCCTACCTCACACCATATACAAAAATCAACTCAAAATGGATCAAAGACCTAAATACAAGAACTATCAAACTCCTAGAAGAAAACAGCAAAGCATCTTCAGGACCTTGTGTGAGGCAATGATTTCTTAGACTTTACACCCAAAGCACAATGAGCAAAAGAGAAAAATAGATAAATGGGACCTCATCAAAATTAAAAAAAAAAATTGTCCCTCAATGGACTTTATCATGAAAATAAAAAGACAACCTACATAATAGGAGGAAATAATTGGAAATCACATATCCGATATCTAGTATCTTTATATATATCTAGTATATATAAAGAAAACCTTCAACTTAACAAAAGGACAAACAACCCAATTTAAAAATGGATAAAATACTTGAACAGACATCTCTCCAAAGAAGATATATAAGTGGCCAGAATGCACATGAAAAGATGCTCAACTCATTAACCATCCGGGAAATGCAATGAAAACCACAAGATATCATTTCACACCCATCAGAATTACATCAGAATTTGCAGATGATATGACCCTGCAGGAAAAGGAGAAATAAGAACACTCATTCATTTCCAGAGGCGGTGTAAAACAGTCCAGCCCCTGGAAGACAGCTTGGCAGTTCCTCAGAAAGTTCAGGAGAGAACTACTGTATGACCTGGCAATCCCACTACTAGGGATATACCCCAAAGAATAGAAAGCAGTCTTTTTTTTAATATACTTTTTTAATTTTTTAAAAGATACTTCGATTACATAGATGTTACATAAAAAATATGGGGGATTCCCACATGCCCTGCTCCCTATCCCTCCCACATGTTCCCACATTAACGACATCCTTCATTAGTGTGGTACATTGTTACAATTGATGAACACATTTTGGAGCATTGCCACGAAGCATGGATTATAGTTTACACTACAGTTTACACTCTCTCCCACACAACTTTGTAAGTTATGGTAAAATATTTAATGGCCTGTATCTGTCATTGCAATGTCATTCAGGACAACTCCCAAGTCCTGAAAATGCCCCCATATTACACCAGTTCTGTACAGCTTCTGGCACATGGGGCACAATTGCACAAACGCAATTTTTGAAAAATCAATAAAATAAAAAATCAAGGTCTTGGTAGGATTGCATTCCTTTGGAAAATCTTGGAGAAATTATCCCCTTGCCTTTTCCAGCTCCTAGAGGTTGCCTGCAGTACTTGGCTCATGGCGCCTTCCCCCCTCGGAGCCTGCTTCCGACCCCGGCCCTCGCTTCTGTCATCACGTCTTCTTTCGTCTGACTCACCTGTCTCATTCTTTTTCCTGTAAGGACACCTGTGAATGTATTGGGCCCACCTGGATAATACCAGATTCCATGTGTTAAATCATGTTGCCCCCCCCCCCAAAGACATATTCAAGTCCTAACCTCTGGTCCTGTTGATGAGAAACCATCTATAAATAGGATCTTTGAAGACATTATTATTAGATTTGAGGCCTAAGTGAATCAGTGTGGTTTTTAATGCAGTAAGACTGGAGTCCTTATAAACCAAGGAAATTTGGACTTGAAAGCAGGAGTGAGAGGAGACAGGTGGCCACGTGTCACAGGCAGAGGTTGGGTTCGGGATTGCTGGGCAGGCGCTACCACAATCCCACAGACGTCAGGGAAGTTGTAGCCTGCTGACACCTTGGTTTCGGACTTCTAGCTTCCAAATCTGTGGACAGTAAATCCCTGCTGTTTAAGTGAAACAGACTGTGGCTTCTGCGATAGCTGCCCTGGAAAACTAAGACAGAAAATCTCCCTAACTCAAGGCTCTGAACTTAAACACACCTTCAAAGTCCTTTCGCCGTGTAAGGTAACACGTTCATAGGGTCTAGGAATCAGTTCGTGGGGGCCGTTATTCAGCCTTCGGGACCTTCTTTGGTCAGATCTGATAGAAGCCATTTCTATGTGATGCAGTGCTTCTGAGCATGCTCAATTCCGGGCACTGGTCAGTCGGTCAACTCCCAGGTCCTGGTGGGCAGTTGGTTGCATAGTAACTTGGTGGCCCGTAACCAAGCATTCACCCTCTGTTAGGGTGAGCTAAAAAAAGCTTTACAGCTACCCAGTAAAGAGTATAAGCTCTTACTCCATGACTTCCCGGCTTCAGAGCAGGCGTGAGGTTTGAACCTGTGCCACCCCAGCCGGGACACTGCCTTGGACACCCATGTCCAAAGCTCCCCTTCTCTTACGCATCCCAGCATATCTTCCTACATGCATCCAGAACCTGCAAGGATGAGGCCAATCCTACATTTCAAGCTGGTCTTATGCTACCAGCATAGTCAATGTCCCTCCATGCATAAATAAATAATTATCCCTGTGAAATTAGGGAGTATATTTCAGAATTTGTTTTCATGATTGCTCTAGACAAAGAAAAGTTCAGCAAAGGAAATGTCCCATTGAATTATAAGCCCCAAATGCTGAGTCACCAACACCTCTCACGCTGCGCTACAGCACAGAAAGGCAATAGTGTAATATTTACATAAGAAATGAAGAAATGCAAAAGTAAAACAAATAATTATTAATAATTTGTTGGTTCATAATAACTTAATTTAAAATGTTTATTAATAAATGAATAACACACCAGGAAGGCTAATTAGGGAGAATTATAATAGTGAAATTCAAGGTTCATCCTAAAAGTAAAAATGGATAACCATAAAAATAATGACTCGTTATCTTCCCCTCAGAGTAAGACAGCACAGGGCGGTGAGTTTCAGAATCTGCCCCTGGCTGTGGGGATGGTTGAGAAGACCGAATCTAGAAAGACACACATTTAGAGGAAGTGACTGGGGGGAGCAGATGTGGCTCAAGCAGTTGGGCACCCGCCTACCACATGGGAGGTCCTGGATTTAGTTGCTGGGTGCCTCCTAAAAAGAAGATGATCAGACAGTGAGCTCAAACAATGAGGGGAAGGTGAGAAATAAATAAAATAAATCTTAAAAAAAAAAAAAAGAGGATGTAATTGGTAGAAGCCCCTCACCTCCAGTCAGTTTCAACACTGAAGCTCCCACAGGAAGCAAGCCAGCTATTTCCCCACAGGTCGGACACTGCAGTGGTCATAAATATGATTTAGGACTTCTCCTTTTTCAGAAACCAATGCATACCTACCATAAACTCCCAGTTCCATATTTCATAAAACTTAACAAATATTCTTTAATGTGTAGAGAGCCAAAAGCTTGATTTTAAGCTGGATGTCAGAGGTGTCGTGGTAACTGCCCATGACACCACTCCTATCCATTTATTGGTGGTTTGTGTTGCTCTCCACGTCGTCCTTACCATAGAATCCTGCTTGGAGCAATGAAATGTAAAGCAAGAACCCAGATGAAGACTTTGGAGGTGCCTTTCCTTTCGATGGTTGGTTGTGGTGAAGGCTGATGAGTGGGGACGACTAACGGGTGGCTGGTGGAGAAGGGAGAGTCTCTAAAGAGGGGGGAACCATGAGATGTGGCAAGGGAAGGGGGTTATCCAGTGATACCTCGTGATTAGATCCAGGTCATGGTTTTTTTTTTTCCAGGAATGACAATTAAAAGATATTTGCAAAAGAAAAAGAAAAACAACAAAAAAAGGGGAAAAAACTTTATTTGCCATTTTTAATTAATAATTGATTTGTAAGGAGAAATTCTGAGACCACAGAAATATCATGCTCCTCATTAAATATCATGTTCCTACTAATTTTAGCAGTACTGATTATCAGGCTGAAAGAAAAGCTGTCTTTTCTCCAACATTTATTTGTTTATATGAAAATAATATTGTTTATAATATCCCATTGCTATGGAATATGAGATGTCCAATTTGGAGAACACATAATACTGCAAAAGCCAGAAACTTTGTACAAGGCAATAAAGGAAACAGCAGGAAACAACCTTTTCTCCAGGTTGGGATTCCCATAGGTTTCTTTAAGAGCCAGTAGAATCAGGTGACATGCTAGGGTGGGAAGTGCTTTGGTTATGACCCTTGTCTTTGCTTCCAGAAAATTCCTACATGTTCGTCTCTACGTGAAGGCTGGCCATATCCTCCAGGCCACTCTAATCTGAGCTCTCTGCTATTCCTGACTCTACACAGACAGGTCCAGACAACAAACAATGTTGGCCACTTTTTCTGCTCCACTGTCAGCTACGGTTCTCTGCCAGGGTGCAGTCTGCATCTTCAGATAGTCGCTTGTGTTAAGAACCGCGGCAGTTGCCCAACGCTTGATTAGCATCAGTTCTAGAGGGGTTTTGGCTGGAATGATCTGGAGTTATGATCTGCTCTGAGCAATGACCAATGTTTCTTCTGTTTTCCTTTAAGGGGTGTGAGGAGCTTCTAACTTCAGAACTGAGACATAGGATGTGTGAGGGGAAAGAAACAGCAGAAATTAAGGTAGATGTAAAATAAATTGTTCATATTGTCCAGAAGGCAGAGAAGAAGGGGGTTTCAGAAGGACCAGGAGTAAATAGTCAACCCGTTGCACGGTGTTTGAGCAGCTGGAAAACAAAGACATTAAGTTTTTCTAAGTTCAATAACATTATATGCATTCTTTTGGGCTTCCTTCTTTCACTCACTATTCTGTTTCTAAGATTGGGCTCTATTTCTGTTTGGAGCTGTTAAGTCTTTGCATTTTTCATTGCTATAAATATTCCATCCTATAAATGTAACAAAATATTTGTTCCTTTCACAGTTGATAGAGAGAGAGAGTGGGTGAGATATTACAGTCCCTTATAGTCTTTCACAGTGTGGAAGAGATTTTATTCCCAGCTTCTGACAGAATTGAATCCAAAGTAAAACAAAAACCAAAACAAAACAAAAAAAATGGGCAAAAAACCACTTCACAGCTTTTATCCTGAGGAGATCAAAGTATCACCCTTTAAAAGGAATCTCCAGAAGTTTGGGTTGTGCTTAAGGAAAAGAAAGAGCTGTTCACCATGTTTCAGGGAAAAGCCCAAACTGTTGACTTTCCCTAGAGACTTGAAATATCCATGCAATATCCCAGCGCAACCACAGTGAAGAGAACACGCCTCAACTGGCTCCATGATCCAAGACAATGACTGACATCTGGAGAAGACGTGGAGCTAAATTCCAGCTTGGCGTCAACCTCAGCCGAGCAAGGCCTAGAGCAGCTGAACCCAGCTGTGAGAGGGAGAGTCCACGGTCCCTGTTTTATGCAACTGATTTTAGCGGAACTTCTTATGCAGAATTATTGTTGCAATAGCTACTAGTGCACTTGGGAAAAAGAAGAGCAGTGCAGGAGGACAAGGTCTACTGGGTATTACAACATAACACAAGCCAGTTGGTACTCACAAGTAAACAGACTATCCAAGGCAGTGTATGCACCTGAGACTTAAGGAAATTTAGTATATTGTAAATGTGTTATCACAAACCATTGCAAATTAAAGATGCATGATTTTAATAAATGGTTGTTGGAAAACTAGATTGGATTGAGCCTTGTAGTAAATTCCAATGGGAGGATGTTGGACTTGACCAAGAAAAAGATTTGACCCTAGACGGCTGTAACACACCAGCTGTTTATTAGGACCAAGCTCTGTCAAAACAGGTCTGTGGTGGGAGAAGCAGGCCCTGAAACAAGAAACCCTCCAGAGGTCCTGGTGTCAGGGAGCCAGCAGAGGGAAAGCAGGGCATGGAGGGGAAAACCTCAAACTCTGGGTGGGTGGGGGGACATTGGCAGGGGACGCCTTACTTATCTAAGCAAAGTCTCGGAGTTATCCTGAGTCTGGGCGCCCCACGACTTACAAAAGCAGAGAGTTATCTTATCAAGGGCAAGCAGCCGCTGGGTGGGGTGTCGTTGCGTATTTGCATTTCGTTGGGGGTTGAATCGCACCCCCATATTGGGTGTGGCCCATTTGTAGACAGGACCTTTGAAGACGCTCTTGTTAGGAAAGGTGGGGGCTAACTTGTGACTAGGATCTTCAATGAGACAAGATCAAGCCAGATTGAATCAAAGTGGGCACTAACCCTTATGGCCGAGGCCCGTGTAAGGAACAAAGTCTAGACAGAGACAGATACCAGTGAGTCTGCGGGGGGAGGAGAAGCCTGGATGGCAGCAGAGGTGCAAGCCAAGGAGGTCTCCAGGGTTGCAGAATCCAGCACCAAAGTGCTACAGGCTTTGGGGGAAAGCAGAATGTGTTGAGCCCTTGACTGTGGACTTGCAGCCTGCAAAGCCAGGAGACAATAAATTCCCATTCTTTAAGCCAACCCATTGCATACAAGTCTGAGCAAACTAACTCTAAAAGGCTAGAAACCGCCTACTCCGGCTGTGTTAAAAACAATCTGATATGCAAGAATGTGAGTTTGGACCAGGAGAATTTCCTAAGGCTGCTGTGAAGAAGTAACCAACACACACAACCACCACACAGAGGATGTCTTTGGCTCGTGTATAGAAAAATACTGAAAAAACAGCAAATTATTAAGGGATATAAATGTATAACCTTAGTAAGGCAAAGCCCACAGAAGGCAATTTGAAACAGAAAGGGAAATAGAAGGAATGTATGTGGGTGTTTTTGCATAAATACATGTATTACATAAAAGAGTTAATTACAGAAAAGTGTTAATCTTCCCCATATATGAAGTTAGAAATAACCACAAAACCTTCCTAGAATAATGGGCAAAAGGCATGAGTAGATAAATGAATGTAGCAGAAGCATAGAATGAAATATTATTCGGCAATTAAAAGAGGTACTGACAGGTACAAACTGGTTGGATTTTGGGAACGTTATACTGAGGGAAATAAGCCTGTCAGAGAAGACCACATGTTGTGTGAGTCCGTTTACATGAAATGAGGTTCGTGGCTGCCCAGGGTGGGGCGGGGGACAGGCTGGCTGCTAAAGGAGTTAGGGTCTCTTTGGGGGCGATGTGAATGCTCTAAAATTGGCTGTGATGGTGGTTCTGCAAGTCTGTGACGATGCTAAAATGCCATCGAATTATACTCTTCAATTACACTTGGGTGGGCTGTGAAGGAGATTTTGATAAAGCTGTTACCAAAAAAAAAAAAAATTCTGAGGCAAAGACATAAACTGACAGTTCATAGCAAGTATATACAAATAATACTTAAATGTATAAACACATGTGCAATTTCACTCATAAATAAGAGAAACGCACATGAAGCTGCTTTTCAT